>JAGFNQ010005893.1:367731-429793 GCA_024364735.1 Boesenbergia rotunda | reverse complement strand
AGCTCACGGCAAACACCCTTGTTTGGTTTGTGGTTGGGCGCCGGCCCTAGAGAGGCTAGGGTGCGCCGGCCCTAAGGGAGGAAGAAGAGGAGGAGGAGAGGAGATTAAGAGAAAGAGAGAGGGAGTAATTAATCTCTTAATTAGTTCGGAATAAGGGCTAGCCTTTGGTTCCTTTATATAGTAGCAACTCCTTTGCTAAGTCTCCCTCTAAACCGAATTAACGGAATTAGTTATAAGAAATTTATCTTATAAATTTTCTTATTAATTATTCCGTTTAAACCGAGTCTTTATTATAAACCAATTTATAATAAAACTAATTCTTTTTCTCTTTAAATTATGGAATAAATTTTTATAAGAAATTTATAAACTTTCTTATTATGGAAAAAATCAATTCATAATTGATTTTATAAAATTAAAATAAACCAATTCATGGATTATTTTAATCTTCCATAAAAGAATAAATTTCTACAAATTTTATTTATATAAATTTCTCTATACAAATTTATTTATCCATAATTTATAAAATAAATCATACTAGATTTATTTTATTAATTAAACCAATTAAATTGGTTTTTCTCCTCTTATTTGGCCGGCCACCAAAGAGGGTTTAACACCCTCTTTGGCCGGCCAAAACCAACCCTTTAAACCGCGAATTAAACTCATTTAATTCGCCCAAAAAGCCTTCAAAAGACTTAGCCATTTTTGGCTTCCATTGCGCCTCTGACTAACTCAGATTCGACTCGTTTCTCTTGATCGGAAAATCCAATTTTCAACTCATTTTAAATCCCTCGGATTACTCGTATTGCGTGTGACTAAATAGGCTTTCGATTTATGTTGGCTTCTATAATTAACCCATTAATTATAGAACGATCAGGAGTGGCACCTAGTAGTACATCATGATCCCCAATTAATCGAAAGATCAACGGTTTGACCTCAGAAGAAATTATTCTGAAACCCTTCAGCAGCTCTAATGAATCGTGCCTCATTCCCTTCACCACCTTATACCCACTTGGTTCAGGACACGGTCTATGGTGTCAGTCCCCACTAGGCTGACTACGTCACACCTAGCCCAAGTAGTGTCTTTCTCGTCCTTTGGATTTCTAATTACTCTCATGTATTTAAGAGACTCGCACTCTTAACATGATATGCTCTGGCCAGAGGCTTTGAGTAACAATCCGACGATAGGCCTGGGTATACATCTCCTCGCAAGGAGTGGTGAATCCTTTGTAGGCTGTTCAAACATCTTCGGGCACTTCGGCTTATACCCGATCATCCTGGGTCCACACCTCCTTGGAGATGCTTGCTTAAGATGTCAAAGTATAAGTCTCCATGACCAAGATGACTTGAACACCGCAAGTCAAAGGAACATCGCACTTAAGCCGCAGTAAGATCTTCATTGACATATCTACATGTAGATTCCCATATGAAGTCTTACAGCCAGTCACTCCAATGAACTAGTTCCCTTAACTAGCATCCATGTTTATCTCCGGACATCCCAATGTCACCAGCTAGTGAGAATCAGCTGATTAGAGAATAACCCATGCTAGTCTCAACAGAATTGATAGTGTCCGTTTTTATCAATTCATCGACTAGGGATAATTTCAATACTTCACAATTGCACATTAGAGATAATCACTAGTTGTGATCCCATCACAAATTCTCTTATGCTGTGAGTTGTATTGCGGACATTCAGTAGATGAGTTTAAGATCACAATCAAATACACAAACATGTACACTCAAATAGTGAATTATCATTTATTAAAATAAATGTTTACAATCATAAGGCGATTGCCTTAGGACACTTCTCTCATATCACTAACAAACTCCCACTTGGCCTAATGCCAATCGCTACGGTATCCAATACCACAAGCTCTAACATGACCCTCAAACTTGCTTTGAGGCAAGGCCTTAGTTAAAGGATCCGCTAAATTCCTTTCAGTGGGAATTTTCTCAATTTGTATGTCATTCCTACTTATAATCTCTCTGATCAGATGATAGCGGCGAAGCACGTGTTTGGATCGTTGATGAGACCATGGTTCCTTTGCTTGTGCAATAGCTCCATTGTTGTCGCAGTAAACCGGCACTGCACCATCAATGGTTGGAACCTCATCAAGTTTCGAGACAAACTTCTTGATCCAAACTGCTTCCGTGGTATAATCCGCTACGGTGTCTTGTTTGGAACCTTTCCAACTTACTGCGCTTCCATTCAAAGTAATTACGTATCCAGACTTCGATTTGGAGTCATCCTTATCTGTCTGGAAACTGGCATCTGTATACCCACGTATTTCCATATCTCCTTCCCCATATATTAGGAACACATCCTTTGTTCTTCTTAAGTACTTAAGGATTGTCTTGACAGCCGCCCAATGATCCATTCCTGGATCCGACTGGTATCTGCTTGTGACGCTCAAAGCATATGATACATCGGGCCTTGTACATAACATAGCATACATGATAGATCCTATTGCGGATGCATAGGGAATCTTATTCATGCAAATCCTCTCGTCTTCTGTGCGCGGACACATAGACTTTGAAAGGTTGATCCCATGCCTGATGGGAATGTAACCTTTCTTGGATTCCGACATGCTAAACCCTTTTAGCACTCGGTCTATATATGTAGACTGCGAAAGACCAAACAACCGTTTTGATCTATCTCTATAGATTCTAATCCCAAGGATATAGGTTGCTTCTCCCAGGTCTTTCATGGAGAAAGTTTTGGACAACCAAATCTTAACTGTCTGTAAAACTGATATATCGATTCCTATGAGTAAGATGTCATCGACATATAATACTAGGAATACGACTGCACTCCCACTAACCTTCTTGTACACACAAGGTTCGTCAGGATTTTGTGAGAAATCAAACTCTTTGATTGTCTCATCAAAACGGATATTCCAGCTCCTAGATGCTTGCTTTAGTCCATATATGGATCGTCGAAGCTTGCATACCTTGGTTTTATCAACCGATGTGAAACCTTCAGGTTGTATCATGTATACATCCTCAAGTAGGTTTCCATTAAGGAAAGCTGTTTTCACATCCATTTGCCATATCTCATAATCATAATGAGCTGCTATGGCTAGAAGCATCCGAATGGATTTAAGCATAGCTACTGGCGAATAGGTTTCGTCATAATCAATTCCTTGTTTTTGACGATATCCTTTTGCCACCAATCTAGCCTTATAGGTAACAACATTACCTTCCATGTCGGTTTTCTTCTTGAAAACCCACTTGCACCCTATGGGTTTAATCCCTTCAGGTGGGTTAACCAAGTCCCATACTTGATTTTCATACATGGAATCCATTTCCGACTTCATGGCCTCAAGCCATTTGTCCCTTTCTGAATTTTTCAGAACATCTTCATAACTGATAGGTTCGTCATCACCAATGAGCAACACGTCGTTCGATTCACTTACGAGAAATCCGTATCTCTCTGGAATGTTGCGTGTCCTATCAGACCTACGAAGAGGTGGTGTAGTTTTAGGTTCAACTGATAGCTCATCACTATGAATTATCGGTTGTGGGCCTAGACTAGGTGTCTCTGTGATGTCTATTGGAGTTTCTTGAACTTCATCAAGTTCAATCCCACTCCCACTGTTTTCTTGTAAAAGAAACTCTTTCTCTAGAAATACAGCATGCCTTGAAACAAACACCTTTTGTTCCAAGGGATGATAGAATTGGTAACCCTTCGTTTCCTTAGGGTATCCAATAAATAGACATTTATCAGACTTAGCATCCAATTTGTCTGATACAACCCGCTTCACATAAGCAGGACAACCCCATATCTTAAGGTGAGTTAAGTGAGGTTTCTTTTATTCCAAATCTCATATGGAGTAGTAGAGACTACCTTGGTCGGGACTCTATTTAGCAAGTAAACAGCTGTCTTAAGTGCATAGCCCCAAAAGGATTTTGGAAGAGTTGCATGATTCATCATAGACCTAACCATGTCCATCAAGGTTCGGTTGCGCCTCTCAGATACACCATTATGCTGTGGTGTATACGGCGGAGTCCATTGGGACAATATCCCATTGTCCCTTAGATAATCTTGAAACTCTTGACTTAAGTATTCACCACCTCGATCGGATCGAAGTATCTTAATACTTTTGCCAAGCTGTTTCTCTACTTCATTTCTGAACTCTTTGAATTTCTTAAAGGCTTCAGATTTGTGTTTCATCAGGAACACATACCCGAATCGTGAGTGATCATCGATGAAGGTGATGAAGTAGCTATAGCCTCCTTGTGAAAGAGTTGACATTGGTCCACATACATCGGTATGTATTAGACCAAGCAATTCTCCCACTGGATTACCTTTTCCGGGAAAGGGTAATTTGGTCATCTTGCCTTTTAAGCATGATTCGCATGTATCAAATGAACCGGGTTCAAATGATTCCAAAATTCCACATCGGTGTAATTCAGTCATGCGTTTCTTACTTATATGGCCAAGACGACAGTGCCACGTGTAGGAGTCTATTTGATTATCTATTCGAGCACGTTTGTTGCTTACTTCGATATTGAAAACGTCACTGGATAAATCTAACGTGTAGATGTCATTGCACAAAGTTCCATTCCCATAAAGAACGCCATTTAAAGTTATGTAACAACAATTGTTACTGAAAGTTAAATGATAACCCTTTTCATTCAAACATGAAATAGATACAATGTTCTTTATTAACGAAGGAACGAAATAACAATTATTCAATTCTAAGACACGTCCAGTGGGGAGCTTCAGCAAAAAGTTCCGATGGTAACAGCAGCAATCTTTGCTCCATTTCCAACTCGCAAATCTGCTTCTCCTTTGACGAGTCTTCTTCTATTCCTTAGCCCCTTTATGTCATTACATATATGTGAGCCACACCCAGTATCAAGTACCCAGGTATTTGAGGAAATAGAGTGACATTCAATAACGAAGATACCTAAAGAGGATGGGGCATCGGATGCCTTATTCTTCAAGGACTCAAGATAAACCTTGCAGTTTCTTCGCCAGTGACCCTCCTTGCCACAATGATGGCAAGTTCCTTTTGGTTTCTTTTCAGTCTTTTTGGCCTTTTTCTTCCTTCCTTTATACTGTTCTTTGGCCTTCCTCTTAGAACCTTTCTTCGAGGAACCAACTAACAGTACCGTGTTTTGATCCTGCTTCACAGAAGGCTCTACAGTCTTCAGCAGGTTGAGCAACTCAGGTATTGCAAAACCGAGTGTGCTCAGTCGCTCAATGTACCCCAACATCTTTAACACAAACTGCGAGGCAGAAGTGCCTTCCTGCATCTTAGTGGTGAAGAGGAGTCTGGAGACTTCGAACCTTTCGGATCTCGCCTGCTCTTCAAACAACTCATGAAGATGGAAGATGATGGTATAAGCATCCATATGCTCATGCTGCTTTTGCAGCTCAGGTACCATAGAGGCTAGCATAATGCAACTCGCAAGTTCAGAATTGGTCACATGTTTCTGATAGGCCAACAATTGGTCTGGAGTTGCATTTTCTGGAGGACGGTCAGGAAGTTGATTTTCAAGGACATAAGCAAGCTTCTCTGCCTTGAGGACTATCCTTAAGTTTCGAAGCCAGTCTATGAAGTTTGGCCTAGTTAGTTTATTGGTGTGCAAAATGGAACGCAAGTTTAGAGAAGACATGATCGAGTGATTAACCTAGAAATACAAATTGAGCTTATGTGAGAAGATTGATTAAAGAATGTATCAATATACATTAATAAAATTCTTATTTATTTTTCAAATTGAATAACCCTTTTTATCAATTCGGGAGATCGTAGGAACATCTCCAAATAGGTTGATATCCAACCATAGATAAGAACAACCATGACTGTGGCCATCAAGTTTTTCTTAGCTATGAAGGTAGGTAATTATACCGATTACATATCACATATATGTAATTATCACTTTATGCTATCAACTAATTGAATGTTTGCATAAATCATTGGGTCGTTAACTCATTAACAAGTATGTATCATTATACATAGCACCCAACTGCACCTCTCTTTACATCGACCTTGGCTGTGGCACAACAAATCGATGCTCCAAGCTTAAGGCTGACCCATTAATCAAGAAATAGTTTTAATATGGTTGGAGCTCATTCAACCGCTTAGTCAGGCTTGGATGTGTCCAACAACCAAAACTAAGGATTGACCTCTGACTCCAACTATATTATTCATAAACTAATTCCATGGTTTGAACATGTTGAGGTTCAAGTCGGGCATGGATGTGTCCATCAACCCAAGCGAGAAACAAAACTCCGATTCTAACCATATTAATGGAAGGTGTTAGCCTTAATATTTTGTAAGGGGTTTTGAGTCTCATCTTTTCTAAGCACATTCATGACATATGTCATGACTAACGATTTCCTTAATAAAGTATGTATGTGACTTAAGTTATCAAGTCTCATTAATTGAATTAGGAACCGGATTTCCTAATTCTAATCTCATACTATATTAAAGGAATTGTTTTGGGAAACAATTTCCTAAATTGTCATAATTAATTTCGGAAATAATATGTTCAAGACTTTGATTTCTCTAAATCAAAACTTATTAAATTAAGAGATAATTCCCTTAATTCAACCACATATTATTTTCATGAAAATCTCATTTAAGAAACTCTATAGGAAACCATTTTCCTAATTAATTTTGGAGACAATAATATGTAAGAGCATTACCTCTTAAAACATATTTTATTCATGGATTTAATTAATTACAACAAATCGTTTTCTAAGGGTGGCTCCCCGAGGCTCAGATACCCAAAGAAAAATAATTTGTCGTAAATCCAATTGGACGGCTCCCCGAGGCTCAATCCAAATCAAACATGACAATTTCAATTAAAAATTGGGAAATTAAATTACAACAACTAACTCTAAATTGGACGGCTCCCCGAGGCTCAATCCAAAGTAAAGAATTTTGTTGTCAATTTAAAAACCAATTCAAATTTAATTGTCAATTAACTGTCCATGAATTTGTCTAGACTTTCTAAAAGGAAAGTGCCCAAAATTGCGAGATTTCGAAAATAGGTTTTCAGAATAATTGTAAGTTTCTGGTACAAAGAAAACTTACATATTTCCAAAGTTGGAAAATTTCTAAAATAGAAAAATTTCCAAAATTGGAAAGTTTCCAAAGATGGGAAATTTTCACAATTATTATAAAAATTTAGAAACTAGAAAATTTCAAACGTTTGCGAAATTTCATGAGGATTTCCAAACTTTGAAATTCCTAATTCTAAAATTTATTATAATTTGAAAGTTTCCATAATTGGAAAAATTTTCCGAAATTGAGATCATGACAAAGTTTTCCACAAAACAATTATATGATTAAGTCGAACACTAACCGGCTTTGATACCACTGTTGGGACCGGGTGCATGTCGACAAGGATACGAGTTCGTAAAATTTAAAATTTTTACGTGCAGCGGAAGAGTTTGCATAAAATAATTTCCTAAATTATTTTAACTTCGTATCTAGCATGCAATCTTATGGTGTGTTGACATAATCATAAAATAAAACTTTGCGGAAAAGTAAACTAATTTACTAAGTACCTCTCGTAACTCGAAGTAAGGGACGAGATCCAACCGTAGCGTCCCTTGGAAGCTCCGCCTCTATTCGCGTCCACGCCGAGTTCTCTTCGGGATGACTTCACAAAGTCACGAGTTTTGTGCCGACGAGAACTACTAGATTCTCGGAAGGCACAACTAGAAGAATAAGAGAAATAATGGAAAAACTAACCAACGAAGTAATGGAATCGAATTCCGGGAAGAGAGGAGTCGCTATCCGCTTCTTCTTCATCGTCTTCGAGTTCTCCTCCTTCTTCAAAGCTCACGGCAAACACCCTTGTTGGTGTTGTGGTTGGGCGCCGGCCCTAGAGAGGCTAGGGTGCGCCGGCCCTAAGGGAGGAAGAAGAGGAGGAGGAGAGGAGATTAAGAGAAAGAGAGAGGGAGTAATTAATCTCTTAATTAGTTCGGAATAAGGGCTAGCCTTTGGTTCCTTTATATAGTAGCAACTCCTTTGCTAAGTCTCCCTCTAAACCGAATTAACGGAATTAGTTATAAGAAATTTATCTTATAAATTTTCTTATTAATTATTCCGTTTAAACCGAGTCTTTATTATAAACCAATTTATAATAAAACTAATTCTTTTTCTCTTTAAATTATGGAATAAATTTTTATAAGAAATTTATAAACTTTCTTATTATGGAAAAAATCAATTCATAATTGATTTTATAAAATTAAAATAAACCAATTCATGGATTATTTTAATCTTCCATAAAAGAATAAATTTCTACAAATTTTATTTATATAAATTTCTCTATACAAATTTATTTATCCATAATTTATAAAATAAATCATACTAGATTTATTTTATTAATTAAACCAATTAAATTGGTTTTTCTCCTCTTATTTGGCCGGCCACCAAAGAGGGTTTAACACCCTCTTTGGCCGGCCAAAACCAACCCTTTAAACCGCGAATTAAACTCATTTAATTCGCCCAAAAAGCCTTCAAAAGACTTAGCCATTTTTGGCTTCCATTGCGCCTCTGACTAACTCAGATTCGACTCGTTTCTCTTGATCGGAAAATCCAATTTTCAACTCATTTTAAATCCCTCGGATTACTCGTATTACGTGTGACTAAATAGGCTTTCGATTTATGTTGGCCGTCTATAATTAACCCATTAATTATAGAACGATCATGAGTGGCACCTAGTAGTACATCATGATCCCCAATTAATCGAAAGATCAACGGTTTGACCTCAGAAGAAATTATTCTGAAACCCTTCAGCAGCTCTAATGAATCGTGCCTCATTCCCTTCACCACCTTATACCCACTTGGTTCAGGACACGGTCTATGGTGTCAGTCCCCACTAGGCTGACTACGTCACACCTAGCCCAAGTAGTGTCTTCCTCGTCCTTTGGATTTCTAATTACTCTCATGTATTTAAGAGACTCGCACTTTTAACATGATATGCTCTGGCCAGAGGCTTTGAGTAACAATCCGACGATAGGCCTGGGTATACATCTCCTCGCAAGGAGTGGTGAATCCTTTGTAGGCTGTTCAAACATCTTCGGGCACTTCGGCTTATACCCGATCATCCTGGGTCCACACCTCCTTGGAGATGCTTGCTTAAGATGTCAAAGTATAAGTCTCCATGACCAAGATGACTTGAACACCGCAAGTCAAAGGAACATCGCACTTAAGCCGCAGTAAGATCTTCATTGACATATCTACATGTAGATTCCCATATGAAGTCTTACAGCCAGTCACTCCAATGAACTAGTTCCCTTAACTAGCATCCATGTTTATCTCCGGACATCCCAATGTCACCAGCTAGTGAGAATCAGCTGATTAGAGAATAACCCATGCTAGTCTCAACAGAATTGATAGTGTCCGTTTTTATCAATTCATCGACTAGGGATAATTTCAATACTTCACAATTGCACATTAGAGATAATCACTAGTTGTGATCCCATCACAAATTCTCTTATGCTGTGAGTTGTATTGCGGACATTCAGTAGATGAGTTTAAGATCACAATCAAATACACAAACATGTACACTCAAATAGTGAATTATCATTTATTAAAATAAATGTTTACAATCATAAGGCGATTGCCTTAGGACACTTCTCTCATATCACTAACAAAGGCAACTTCATTAGCCTCATTCCTAAAGAATGATCTAGTTCTTACCCCATAATAGATGTCTCCAACAATTTGGTCTTGGGGATGACTAGAGGCTAATCTAGTTTGCTTAGGTGTTGGTGGTGCTTCTTGAATGGGTTCACTAGACACAAGCTCAGCCTCAGGATCCGGCTGATCAATGGGTTATCTAGGCTCACCATCATCAGACTCATCACCATCAACAACATTTGGAGTTTCATTCAAACTTAGTCTCCTAAGTTCGAGTTGAACCCCATCTTCTGGTTGTCCATTGACTTTTGGAATTTCTTCAAAGACAACATCAGAAGATTCTTCAACCAATCTAGATTTCTTGTTGTAGACTCGGTAGGCTTTGCTAACTAGGGAATACCCGACTAGTATCCCTTCATCAGCTTTTGCCGTGAACTTTCCAAGGTGATCCTTGGTGTTTAAGATGAACACCTTACAACCAAACACCCTAAGGTGTTTAACCGTAGGTGGTTTTCCAAACCAAAGTTCATGGGGAGTCTTTCCTAAGAACCTATGGATGAGGACTCGATTTTGCACATAGCAAGCTGTATTTACAGCTTCAGCCCATAAGTAAATCGGTAGTGAGTACTCATTGAGCATGCTTCGTGCAGCTTCTTGTAGAACACGATTCTTCCTCTCTACAACACCATTTTGTTGTGGTGTTCTAGGAGTGGAGAACTCATGTCTATACCCTCTATCTTGACAAAATTCTAAAAATCGTTGGTTTTGAAATTCACCTCCATGATCACTTCTAATTGTCTTAATAGTTGATGATTTTTCATTTTCAACCCTTCTACAAAAAGAAATGAAAACATCTAAGGTTTAGTCCTTATATTTAAGAAAATAAGTCCATGTATATCTAGTAAAATCATCAATGATAACAAAACAATATCTACTTCCATTCAAAGATATGATAGTACTACAATCAAATAGATCCATGTGAAGTAAATCTAAAGCGGTAGATGTACTTACAACGCTTTGACCTTTATGTGCAGATTTTGTTTGCTTACCCATTTGTCATGCATCACAAGGTTTGTCCTTTTCATACTTGATGCTTGGTAAGCCACGAACTAATCCCTTGTTGGCCAACTTCCGGATGTTCTTCATGTTAACATGTGCTAGCCTCCGGTGCCAAAGGGTGGACTCTTCTTCTTTTGACATGAGACACTTAGCAAAAGCATTAGTAGTACTTTTAAATGAAACTTGATAAATATTGTCTACTCTTGTTCCTACTAGTACCGTGTCCAAGGTGTCATGTTGTCTAACTAGACATTGACTTGGTTGAAAATCAATTGTGTAACCCGTGTCACACAATTGACTGACACTTAGGAGATTAAATGTCATCCCCTTGACTAGAAGGACATTTGAGATTCTAAGACATTCGGATATTTGAATGTCTCCTATTCCTATGACCTTAAGACTACCATTGTTACCAAATGAAACATTACCTCTACTTTTTCTTTGAAGGGTAGTAAACAATGATCTATCCCCGGTCATGTATTTGGAGCACCCACTATCAACGAACCAAGTTGATAGATGCTCCCCCTCAATCATAACCTACACAATTCAAAAAATAGAAGTTTTAGGTATCAAAACCTTGGGACCTAAAGCACCTACTAAACAAGTCTTAGGCACCCATGTCTTGACAACTTTCTTTTGAACCTCGGGTGTCTTAGATTGTCTCATATCAGTCCTAGACATCAATGACACAAATGAAGGTTCTTTGGGTCGATAACCAATACCAGCCCTATCGTAGACTGCCATTTGGGCATTCAAAATCATGTCTAGAGTTTTTGAGCTTGTTGAGAACTTCTCAAGAATGTTCTTGAGTCTCTCAACTTCACTCTTCAATGATTTGTTTTCCTTCTCTAACAATTCATCATGCAAATCATCTACATCCTCATCCCTAGAGAATTTCAATTTTTCAACCTCAATTTTCAATGATTTAATTTCATCCTCTAACATTTCAACATGTAAATCATCTATGTTCTCATCCCTAGATGAAATCAATTGTTCAATTTCTAATTGCAATGATTTAACCTTATTTTTTGACTTCTTCAACATATTGGTTAAACATGCAATTGCTCTATAACATTTTTCAAGTTCGGGAGAGGTTACCTCTTCATAATCCGAAGATGATGAAGCCGCGTTTGAGGAGTTGGAGGATTCATCACTGCTGTCTTTATCTTCTCCAAGAGCCATGAGTGCCACGTGCCGTGTACTCTTCTCCTCGTTTTCTTCATCGAATGAACTTAAGGAGGATTCATCCCAAATGGCCTTCAAGGCCTTCTTCTTCTTCTTTGATTTCTCCTCTTTCTTTTTGGATTTCTCCTCCTTCTTCTTTAGCTTTGGGCATTCACTCTTGAAGTGCCCTTTCCTACCACACTCAAAACAAGAAACGTTAGTCTTATCAACCTTAACTTCACTATGGTTACCTGTAACGCCCGCCTTTTTCCCCCACCTTATGGTGTGGCGAGAAAGCGGCGTTACGCTAACATACATTGTACACATATAAACATCTTAATGCAGCGGAATAAATTTTTTTTCTTCTACTCATGCGTTTAACCATGCAACTAATACATAAATCATATATACATGCCTAAATTATCATTCATGAACATGGTGACATTGTAACTTAGCATATTACCAGCATACATAGCATCATAATATAAACTTTCCATAACTTATCCATAGACATCATAAGTAGCAAGTTGTTTCTTAGGCATAACTATCATAAGTTTAGCATAAAACCAAAGGAGGCATTTTAAAACACAAGACATGCGATAGACGTAAATAGAAGAGTCCTTTGCCATGTCACTGCCACACACACATACTCTTGTCCCTCCTGCTGCTTCCCTTAGTAACCTCTTGCTTGATCTGCGGTATAAGGAAAATAAGACTATAAGCACATAGGCTTAGTAAGATCCTTTCCTACTCACGAAAATCCATACGTCACATAATCATCAACATGAAACAGTTGACATTGCATAATTCCGAACATAAAGCATAAACTTAAAACATACTTATCATGACATAATTCTTGACATCTCCGTAAGTATAAACTTACTTATCATGACATAATTCTTAACATGAACCTTTGCATAAACATACTTATCATGACATCATTCTTAACATGAACATTTGCATAAACATACATATCATGACATCATTCTTAACATGAACATAAACATAAACATACTTATCATGGTATCATTCTTAACATGAACATAAACATAAACATACTTTTCATGACATAATGCATAACATGAATGCATGCATGAGTCAAATGCATATATCATAAGGATGCTTAATTTGAAAACCATAGCTATAAATACTTAAACATAATCATAATATCATGGGGTCCCCGGCTTGTACCACATATATACATCATAAGCGCGCATCCCTAAGTAAATATGAGGTAGCTAGCCTCGACCTACTAGGGTAGGAACAGCTACGGTAGTTCCAAAAATCGGGGCGTTCTTAAGGTGCCCATCCCTGTTGGACAGCTACGGTAGTCCCAGAACCGTGGATAGCTTCGGTAGTCCAGAACTGAGGTGTTCTTAAGGTGCCCATCCCTTGGACCCTTACTTCGGTCCGGTACAAGCCCATTCTTAAAATAAAATACTTCACATGCTTCATCATTCATAGAACATACATAGCATAAACATAATCTTGTTTCATGAAACATGATATAAGAATAGGAACAGCTACGGTAGTTCCAGAACAGTGGACAACTATGGTAGTCCAGAACCGAGGCGTTCTTAAAGTGCCCATCCCTTAGCATGACATAAACATACTTGACATTTCATCATTCATACTTAACATCATGATGCCTTAAAGGCATGAACATTTATCATCATTCATTATCTTCATTCATAAGATATGTTATGCATACATCATTTTGTCTTAGAGCCATGATCATCATTTTCATTCATCATCTTCATTCTTAAACATGGCATACGTACATATCATTCATAAGGCATGACACACATACATATCATTCATAAAACATGGCATACATACATAATTAGCATCTTAATTCATAAAGCTTGCATGATCATGGTACATAGGAAAACATGCATAGATCTTTTCATACATGATACATATTCCCTAGGTTCATGGCACATGGTCTAAACATTTATGAATAATCATAGCACATGACCTAACATACAAAGTCATGATACATCCTACATGAAGCTAGGGTTTTAGGTCACATAAAAATTCTTACAACATACTTAATCATATACATACATCCTAGTAAACCATAACAAGTATCTTTGAAAACTTAACCCAACCCAAACCCTAAATTACAAGGTTGGCCGAAAGTTCTATAGGAGATGGCTCCATCATTCAATCAACATGAAAGGTTCCATGAGTAAAAGAAAACCCATACATTACATACAAAACCATAGGGACCATTAAACCCCATAATTGGAGCTAACCCTAATTTCCTTGCCCTAGAAATGCTCTTGGTCGAAACCCTAAAGGCCATAATTCCATGGAAAAAATTCATATAACACACAATTAATATCCATTAGATCATAGAGGAAACATATAAACATGCTTGAAGGGTTGAATTTAAACCTAACCATGGGACATGGAGGGTGGCCGAAACCCTAAAGGACTTTAGGGTGCCACAAACTTTCCCTAAATCATAATCTATACCTTACTTATCATAATAAAACATTAAGGAGCATGAATAAGAGTTTACATCATCCCTAAGCCCCCTTTCAAGCCTTGGCCGAAACCCTAAAGGCCCTACCACATGATTTTCTCAACTTAGATGTTAAACAAAAGTCCAAATCTTGATAACCATCAAAGAAACAATTATACCACAGGTGAGGGGGTCTTACCTTTCTTGATCTTGATTATAAACCTTGAATAGAGAAGCCAAAAGAAATTTCCCTTGACCTTAGACTACCCCTATCCCTTGTAGCCTTGTAGAAAGCCCTTAGATCTTGAAGAAGAGGTCTCCTTGTGAAATGTTTCCAAAGGAGAACCCACCTTGTAGGTTTCGGCTAGGAGAAGAAAGAAGAAGGAAGGAGTTTTGGTGGATGAAGAGACAAATGCTTAAGTGCTAAGTTGTCTCTTCCATTCCTCCCTCTTATCTACTAGATGGAGGCAAGTGAAGAGACATGATGCTATGACTCTTCACTTCCTTTAGCCTCAACTATAATCCCTTCCCTTTTCTACTAGTACTCCCTTGCTAGGTGAATTGGTTAGTACATGCATTATGGTATACTAGGTCCAAGGTTCAATCCTTGGTGCATGCACTTTATTTTTATTTTATTTTATTTTATTTTTATTATTTTTGAAAATTCCCGTAAGACCCACCTAAATTCTTGCTAATATTCCTAATTAAAACACATTTATATTTATATTAAATTCTACCTAAAATCCACTAATAACTATGGTACTAGAAAAGCCCATATAAGACCCATTAGTACTTAGCGTCTCAATTTAAATGGGAAAATCATGGATAACTAGGCTAAAGTTCGTACTAGTACCTGTAGGTTCCTCAAAACTATCTAGACATGATCAATATTTTAAAGCAAATATTGAGAAAATTTTCCGGGTCGTTACAATCCCCTATACCTCGTGAAAGTTCGTCCTTGAACTTGGAATAGTTCCGGGTACTTGCGTCTCATCTCGTCCTCACATTCCCAGGTAGCTTCCTCGAACCGTTGACTTTGCCATAGGACCTTGACTAAGGGTACCTCCTTGTTCCTTAGCTTCTTGACTTCCCGATCCAAGATCTGAATAGGTCGGCTTTCATAACTTAGGTTCTCCTGAACTTGTACTGTCTGTGGCTCGATCACTTGATCCATATTTGGAATACACTTCTTAAGCATTGACACATGGAACACGTTATGAATAGCTGACATCTCCTGAGGCAGCTCTAGCTCATATGCCACCTTGCCAACTCTTTTCAGGATCAGGTACGGTCCCACATATCGCGGACTCAGTTTTCCTCTCTTCCCAAATCTCATCACCCCTTTCATAGGAGCCACTTTGAGGAACACCAAATCTCCAACATTAAATTCCAGTGGTCTACGCCTGACATCTGCATAACTCTTCTACCGGCTCTGAGCAGCTTCTATCCGTTGTCGAATGTTCTGTATAGCTCGGGTGGTGCTGTCGATGACATCCGTTGTGAGCCCCATTTCCTTCTTTTCACCACCTTCGTACCAACAGATCGGAGACCTACATCTCCTCCCATACAAAGCTTCATAAGGTGCCATTCCGATAGTAGATTGGTAGCTATTATTGTAAGCGAATTCCGCTAAACATAGATATTGCCACCAGCTCCCTTTGAAATCCAAGGCACAAGCTCGCAGCATGTCTTCCAGTACTTGATTCACTCGTTCAGTTTTCCCGTCAGTCTGAGGGTGGAAGGCGGTGCTAAATCGTAATTTAGTGCCGAGAGACTTCTGGACACACCCCCAAAAATGTGAGGTGAAATGACCATCCCTATCTGAGACGATGGTCTTGGGAACTCCATGAAGTCTAATTATCTCCTTAACATATAATTGAGCCAGTTGCTCAATCGAATAAGTCATCTTGATTGCTAGGAAGTGAGCAGACTTCGTCAGCCTGTCCACAATTACCCATATCGCATCATATCCGTTTGTAGTCCTTGGAAGTCCTGAAATAAAATCCATAGAGATATCTTCCCATTTCCATTCCGGAATTGGAAGTGGCTGCAGAACTCCTCCGGGTCGCTGGTGTTCTGCTTTCACTCGTTGACAAGTCAGGCAAGTACTAACATGCTGAGCCACATCTCTCTTCATACCGGACCACCAGAATTTCTCCTTCAGGTCTCGATACATTTTGGTGGATCCTGGATGCATCGAATAAGGGGTTCCGTGAGCTTCTGCCAATATTTCTCTCCGCAGCTTCGGATCATTAGGGATGCATAGACGATGCACAAGGTAGAGTACTCCTCCGTCGGCGATACGAAAACCATCGCCCTTTCCCTCTAGGATCTCTTGTTTGATTCTCTAAAGACTCGGATCACCATTTTGTTTTTCCAATATGTCCTCGAACAGCGTCGGTGATATTGTCATGGTAGAAAGCTGTCCGGAGATGACCTCGACTCCAAAAGTCACAATTTCTCTTTCGAGTGGTCGGGGTAATATAGATATGGACATCAAGGTGGCACTTGACTTCCGGCTGAGTGCATCGGCCACTTTGTTTGCCTTCCCTAGATGGTAGAAGATCTCGCAGTCGTAGTCCTTCACCAACTCAAGCATCACCGTTGTCTCATATTCAGGTCTTTCTGAGTGAAGAAATATCGTAGACTCTGGTGGTCTGTATAAATCCTACACTGCGCTCCATACAGATAATGCCTCCATATCTTAAGAGCGAAGACCACAGCGGCCAGTTCCGGATCATGAGTGGGGAAATTCTGTTCATGTTCCTTGAGTTGTCTAGAGGCGTAGGCAATGACCTTACCACTCTGTATAAGTACAGCTCTAAGTCCCAGTTTGGAGGCATCGCTATACATGTCGAAGCTCTAGTTACATTCTGGAAGGGTAAGGATTGGAGCACTTGTAAGTCTCCTTTTTAGTTCCAAGAAACTCCTTTCACAGTTTTTCGTCCATTCATACTTCTTATCCTTCCTGGTGAGAGCCATTAGAGGGGCTGCAATTCTCGAGAAGTCCTCCATAAATTTTCGGTAATAGCCTGCTGGCCCAAGGAAGCTTCTGATTTCGCTGGCGTTCTTTGGTCGACTCCAGTTATTCACAGCTTCAATCTTTGTTGGATCTACCATAACCCCATCTTTGGAAATAATATGGCCCAAAAAGCCTACTTGGTCAAGCCAGAACTCACATTTGGAGAACTTTGCGTATAGTTATTTTTCCCAAAAAGTCTGTAATACTATCTTCAGGTGCTCGATGTGCTCCTCTTGGTTCCTCGAATAAATAAGAATATCGTCGATGAAAACGATTACAAATTTGTCGAGAAAAGACGAGAATACCCATTCATAAGGTCCATAAACATGGCAGGAGCATTTGTCACACTGAAAGGCATAACAACGAATTCAAAATGCCCATACCTTGTTCGGAAGGCCGTCTTCGGAATATCATCCTGTTTTACACTAACTTGATGATAACCAGACCTCAGATCGATTTTTGAGAAAACGGTGGCTCCTTTCAATTGATCAAACAGGTCATCTATCCTTGGAAGGGGATACCGGTTCTTGATCGTCACATTGTTCAGCACTTGATAATCTATGCACATTCACATAGATCCGTCTTTCTTCTTCACAAATAGTACCGGAGCTCCCCATGGAGAATGACTAGGGCGAATGAACCCCTTATCGAGTAACTCCTGTAGTTGTTCTTGAAGCTCTTTTAATTCAGCCAGCGCCATTCGGTATGGTGCCTTGGAGATCGGGTTAGTACTAGGAATCAATTCGATCTCGAATTCCACTTCTCTATCAGGAGCTAATCCTGGTAATTCATCCGGAAATACCTCTGGATAATCACATACTACCCTAATATCTTCTAGCTTCTGGTCCTTTGTTTGACTTACGTCGACCACATGTGCTAGAAACCCAGTGTATACCTTGTCTAACATCATTTGTGCCTTGAGAGTCGATAAGAATTTCCCAGTTCTTTTCCTTGGCTCTCCGATAAATTCAAACATAGAATCTGCCTCAGGTTGAAAAACCACCTTCCGTTTACGGCACTCGACCGAAGCACCGTATTTGCTCAAGAAATCCATTCCCATTATAACATCATAATCCTGCATGCCAGTACTATCAAATCGCAGTAGAATTCTCTTCCCGCGATTCCAACTGGCACGGCACGTAGTACGTGTGTGGATGTCATTATTTCTCCCGAAGGCAGGGTCGTCAAAAACTTGCTGTCTAAAACTTGTGGAAACATATCTATCTTCTTAGTGTAGGACGTAGAGATGAACGAATGCGTTGCCCCAGTATCAAATAATGCAGTAGCATGCTGACTGTAAATAAATATCTGACCTGTGACAACCGTCGAAGCATTCGCGGCATCCTCCTTAGTAATAGTGAAAACCCTGGCATCCGCCATAGTTGGTGGTGTTGATGCAGTCTGGCCCTGATTGTTGTTTTGGTGTTGACACCGATTTTAGTTTAGGTGGATGATTATTGATTATGATTAAGTCCTGATCGGGGATCAGGCACGGTATGGAAAATCCTAGCTTGGAGGGCTAGGTGTTGGAAAATCCTAACCTGGAGGGTTAGGTGTTGAAAATCCTAGCTTGGAGGGCTAGGTGTGTGAAAAGTCCTAATTCGGAAGAGGTGGGTGAAAAGTCCTAGCTTGGAGGGCTAGGTGAAAAGTCCTAACTTGGAGGGTTAGGTGCAAATTCTCATCTTGGAGAATTAGGTGAAAAAGTCCTGGCTTGGAGGGTTAGGTCCTAGCTTGGAGGGCTAGGTTTGGAAAAGTCCTAATCCGGAAGAGTTGGGTGAAAAGTCCTAGCTTGGAGGGCTAGGTGAAAAGTCCTAACTTGGAGGGTTAGGTGCAAATTCCCAACTTGGAGGGTTAGGTGAAAAACCCTTAGCTTGGAGGGCTAAGGTGGTTGGAGCCCCTGGATCGGTCTGGTGACCGATCAGGGAGTTGGCACGGTGCTCCTTCGTGGATCGGTCCGGTGACCGATCCAGCGATGACTGATCGGTCTGGTGACCGATCAGGGAGTATTCGTTTCACCCACTGATTGGCTCCTGATCGGTCTGGTGACCGATCAGGGAGCAAACAGTGAGGTTGAGTTCCCTTGCTGAACTGCTCCTGATCGGTCACAGGATCACTGTGCAGATCGTTCGAGAGAACGGTCTAGTGTCGCAGGTTTCTCTGTATGATCGATCAGGACGGAGCCTGATCGGTCTGGACCCAGCCTGATCGGTCTGGTGACCGATCAGGATGTTTCCTGATCGGTCTGGTGATCGATCAGGAGGTCTGGACTGCGAAGCTCAGAAATCGCCCGATAAAGGGGTCGATTGGTCGGGTGATCGATCCACAACCTGGGATCGGTCTGGTGACCGATCCAGGAGAGTCTCAAAGAAATCGCGATTTCTAATCAAGCGTTGGGGACTGATCAGGACGGAGCCTGATCGATCTGGACCCAGCCTGATCGATCTGGACCCAGCCTGATCGGTCTGGTGACCGATCAGGAGGCTCTCTGATCAGTCCGGTGACCGATCACTTTAATTCAAATTGCACTGTCAGGCGCTCTGATCGCGTCTGAACGTATCCGATTCTCTGCGCTTAACGTCTGATACATGATATGTTGTTTGATATGCTGCTCTAACACTCTGATTAAGCTGCAGGTGACAGGGGAGGATTCAAACACTGAAGGAGAAGTCAATGGAGGCTTTCCTTGGAGCAGGTTTGCCCGTTTTTCCATCTCAGGTTGCAACGGCCGAGCTGCAGACTGGAGCTGAGACTGGAGCTTGGCTGAGGGAAGCTCAAGGAGTCCAGGGATAGCTCAGTGGTAGCTGGCGTTGGCAGATGAGCAGCTGGGAGCTGCAGGGATGGTGTCATCTGATGCTTGGTGGAGAAACAAAAGAGAGAAGAAGACTTCGGTTGAAGCAGAGTCTAGAGCTCGGGATAAGCTTGCGGATGTTCTCGCTGCAATTTTGTGTTCTCCACACTCGACTTGCTGTGTGCGTGTGCTGTTGATTCTTTGAGCAAGTCATTGAGATCTGAGGAGCAACCAACTCTTACGTGAGTGCTTGGAGGAAGGAACAAGGAGCTTGGAGTCCAACAGTGAGAAGACACGAAGGAGGGAGTCCTTGCGTGAGATCGTCGCTGGGTGGAGCTCGGGTTAAGCTTGCTGTGTTCTTGTCCTTGCTAAGTGCTGAGTAAGAGTTTTCTTTGTGTTTCATTAAGCTTAAATCTATATCCTTGTTTGAAACGCTGTGGAGAGGTTTCTCCACCGAGAAGGAGGTTGCTTTATATCCGGTGAACACTGGGGCTTGATCTACCGACGATCAAGGGATCGCCCACCTTAAGGGCACGCCAAGGAGTAGGGGCAAGTTATCCCGGAACCTTGTAAACCCTCCGTGTTAGCGTTCTTGCTAGTTGTGTCTGTTTGCATTCGGTTTCTGTTTTTGGTTTCTGCACTGCTTTGTTTCCATTCGTTTCTTCCGCTGTGCTACTGATAAGGTTGAGTGCAGAAATTTCATAAGTGCCGAAGCTTTCAAGTATTTGGCTATATTCACCCCCCCTCTCTAGCCATCCGGGTTCCAACAAGTGGTATCAGAGCTTGGGGCTCTGTTCACGGCTTAACATCCGAGAGCTATCAATAAGATGGCATTGAGGGAAGGTTTTTCCACCACTCGACCTCCATTCTTCGATGGCGCCGACTTCAATATTGGAGATCGAAGATGGAATATTATTTGAAGATGGATATCCACACTTGGTTCGTGGTGAAGGAGGGCTTCACCCCTCCGAAGGATGATGAAGGCAAAGAACTTGAATCGTGGAGATGGACTGCCAAACAAACTCGAAAGAGTGAAGCCGACGCGAAGGCGGTTGTCACTCTACAATGTGGCATGAACAAAGACCAACTCATCAAGGTTGGTCCTTTCACAAGAGCAAAGGACTTGTGGAACAAACTCATTGAGCTTCATGAGGGCACCCGAGACTCAAGAATCGCAAAGAGGGATTTGTTCCTCAATCAACTCCAAAATCTCTCCATGAAGGAGAATGAATCGGTAAGTGAGCTTCATAGTCGGTTCAAGGAAGTCCTCAATGGGCTTCATTCGATTGATGAAAAGGTCGAGAATCGCGACCTTGTGAGGTATGTCTTGAAAGCCTTTCCAAGGAATGCTTTGTGGTCATCCATGGTGGATGCCTACAAAGTTTCCAAGGATCTATCTATTATAAAGTTAGATGACTTATTTTGTGAGATGGAATTGCATGAAATGGCTAACAAAGGCCCCAAGGAGAAGGGGATTGCTTTAGTTGTAGGGGACCGATCCAACAAGGAGAAGGAGGAGAAGATCACAAGGCATGTGGCACTTATGGCTCTTGGAGAGGAAAGCTGTGATGAATCTTCAAGTTCCTCAAACGCGGCTTCATCATCTTCGGATGATGAGGTAACTTCTCCCGAGCTTGAAAAATGTTATAGAGCAATTGCATGTTTAACTAGTATGCTTAAGAAGCCAAAAAATAAGGTTAAAGCATTACAATTAGAAATTGATCAATTGAAATTATCTAGGGATGATAACATTGATGACTTGCATGTTGAATTGTTAGAAGATGAAATTAAGTCATTGAAGCTTGAGGTTGATAAATTGAAATCCTCTAAGGTTGAGGATGTAAATGATTTGCATGATGACTTGCTAGTAGAAGAGAACCAATCATTGAAGAGTGAAGCTGAGAAACTCAAGAATATTCTTGAGAAGTTCTCAACTAGCTCTAAGACCCTAGACATGATCTTAAATGCCCAAAGGGCGATCTACAATAGGGTCGGTATTGGTTATCGACCCAAGGAACCCTCATTCGTGTCCTTGATGTCTAGGACTGATATGAGACAATCTAGGACACCCAAAGTTCAAAAGAGAGTTGTCAAGGCATGGGTGCCTAAGTCTTGTTTAGTTGATGCTTTAGGTCCCAAGGTTTGGGTACCTAAAACTTCTATTTTTCGAATTGTGTAGGTTATGATTGAGGGGGAGCATCTATCAACTTGGTTCGTTGATAGTGGATGCTCCAAACACATGATCGGGGATAGATCATTGTTTACCACACTTCACAAGAAAAGTAGAGGTAATGTATCATTTGGTAACAATGGTAGTCTTAAGGTCATAGGAATAGGAGACATTCAAATATCCGAATGTCTTAGAATCTCAAATGTCCTTCTAGTCAAGGGGATGAAATTTAATCTCCTAAGTGTGAGTCAATTGTGTGACACGGGTTACACGATTGACTTCCAACCAAGTCAATGTCTAGTTAGACAACATAACACCTTGGACACAGTACTAGTAGGAACAAGAGTAGACAATATTTATCAAGTTTCATTTAAAAGTGCTACTAATGTTTCTGCTAAGTGTTTCATGTCAAAAGAAGAAGAGTCCACCCTTTGGCACCGGAGGCTAGCACATGTGAACATGAAGAACATACGGAAGTTGGCCAACAAGGGATTGGTTCGTGGCTTACCAAGCATCAAGTATGAGAAAGATAAACTTTGTGATGCATGTCAAATGGGTAAGCAAACAAAATCTGCACATAAAGGTAAAAGCACTGTAAGTACTTCTACTGTATTAGATTTACTTCACATGGATTTATTTGATTGTAGTACTATCATATCATTAAATGGAAGTAGGTATTGCTTTGTGATCATTGATGATTTCACTAGATATACATGGACTTACTTTTTGAAATATAAGGACCAAACTTTAGATATTTTCATTTCTTTTTGTAGAAGAGTTGAAAATGAAAAATCATCAACCATTAAGACAATTAGAAGTGATCATGGAGGTGAATTTCAAAATCAAAGGTTTTTAGAATTTTGTCAAGATAGGGGTTATAGACATGAGTTCTCTACTCCTAGAACACCACAACAAAATGGTGTTGTAGAAAGGAAGAGCCGTGTTCTACAAGAGGCTGCACGAAGCATGCTTAATGAGTACTCACTCCCGAGTTATTTATGGGCTGAAGCTGTAAATACAGCTTGCTATGTGCAAAACCGAGTCCTTATTCATAGGTTTTTAGGGAAGACTCCCCATGAACTTTGGTTTGGAAAACCACCTACGGTTAAACACCTTCGGGTGTTTGGTTGTAAGGTGTTCATCCTAAACACCAAGGATCACCTTGGAATGTTCACGGCAAAGGCTGATGAAGGGATACTGGTCAGGTACTCCCTCGTTAGCAAAACCTATCGAGTCTACAACAAGAAGTCTAGACTAGTTGAAGAATCTTCTGATGTGATTTTTGAAAAAATTCAAAAAGTCAATGGTCAACCAGAAGATGGAGTCCAATTCGAACTTAGGAGACTAAGTTTGAATGAAAGTCCAAATGTTGTTGATGGTGATGAATCTGATGATGGTGAGCCTAGACAATCCATAGATTAGCCGGACCCTGAGGCTGAACTTGTGTCTAGTGAGCCCATTCACGAAGCACCACCAACACTAAGGCAAACTAGATTAGCCTCTAGTCATCCCCAAGACCAAATTGTTGGAGACATCCATCATGGGGTTAGAACTAGATCATTCTTCCGGAATGAGGCTAATGAAGTTGCCCTGATTTTCGAAATTGAACCTAGGAAAATTGATGAAGCATTAAATGATCCTGATTGGATCATTGCAATGCAAGATGAATTAGGTCAATTCGAGAAGAGTCAAGTTTGGGACTTAGTCCCTAGACCTAAGAAGACCACCATCATTGGAACCAAATGGGTCTTCAAGAACAAATTGAACCATAAGGGAGAAATCATTAGAAACAAGGCACGATTAGTAGCCAAGGGTTACAGTCAAGTTGAAGGCCTTGATTATGATGAGACTTATGCTCCCGTGGCACGATTAGAGTCCATCCGATTGATGCTAGCATTTGTAGCATATCGTGGTTTCAAATTATATCAAATGGACGTCAAATCGGCCTTTCTAAATGGTCTAATTAGGGAAGAGGTCTATGTCGAACAACCACCGGGGTTTGAGAGTTCCGAATTTCTAAACCACGTGTTCAAGCTCAAAAAGGCACTTTATGGCCTTAAACAAGCACCCCGGGCTTGGTATGAGCGGTTGTCGACGTTCCTAATTGAGAAGGGCCTCGTTAGAGGCCAAATAGACCCTACACTATTTCTACGCAGAGATGGTGATAATATTTTTGTAGCCCAAGTATATGTCGATGACATAATATGTGGCTCAAACAATAAGGGCTATTTAAATGAGTTCATTGGACACATGGAGAGTGAGTTTGAAATGAGTCTAATGGGAGAGTTGACTTTTTTCTTTGGACTTGAGATCAAGCAAACTCACGATGGTATCCATGTGCACCAATCAAAATACACACAAGAAATGCTTCAAAAATTCAATATGAGTGATTCAAAAGAGGTAACCACTCCCATGGCTACAAACACAAAATTAGACAATGATGAGAGTGGTAAACCTGTTGATTTGACTCAATATCGGAGCATGATAGGTAGTTTGCTCTATCTCACAGCTAGTCGACCTGATATTCTTTTCACTGTGGGTATGTGCGCTAGGTATCAGGTTTGTGCCAAGGAATCTCACTTAATCGCTGTTAAGAGAATTTTGAGATATCTTAAAGGCACAATAGGAGTCGGTCTATGGTACCCCCATACCGAATCATTTGATTTAATTGGCTATACGGATTCCGACTACACTGGATGTAAGTTGGACCGGAAAAGCATAAGTGGGGGTTGCTAATTCATAGGTTCGTCCTTAGTAAGTTGGTCAAGTCGGAAGCAACACTGTGTTGCTCTCTCCACGACCAAGGTAGAGTATATTGCTATGGGAGAGAGCGTATTACAATTATTGTGGATGATACATACTTTAGAGAACTATGGATTGAGTTACAAGGGTGTGCAAGTGTTATGTGATAACATTAGCACAATTAACCTAACCAAGAATCCAGTCCATCATTCTAGGACCAAACACATTGAGGTGCGTCACCACTTCATTAGGGATCATGTAGCTAGGGGAGATATTGTACTCTCACATGTAGAGTCCAAATCAAACCTAGCTGACATTTTCACTAAATCACTCCTCGAAAATGAATTTAGTTTCCTAAGAAGGGAGTTGGGAATGTGTCGTGCTTCATGAATTTCAAAATTCTTTCAAACCCTTCATGATTATTTCAAAATTGTTGGGAAACAATTGAGTAACTTTGGGGACATATCACACAAACTATAAGGTTTAACAAAACGTTTTTGTTTGCTAGATATGGGGTGAGATGTTAGGATCAATTAAATTTCTCAAAATGTCAATGCATCCCTTGAGAAATTAAGTTGACGAGATAATAATCACTTCGGTGACCAAGTATAGGGAAAACCATTGCATAACATATGTGTATATGGCTCCATGATCATACTTGGAGATTCCAATCAAAGCAACTTGATTGGAAACCTGAATTTGGAACAAAACTTGATTGAATTTGCTTAAATGATTGTTGATTGAGTTTGACTCCACTTGGGTGGAGCAAAGTGATTGTTGAACCTATAAGGATGTTTGATCCTTGTTCAGGGATCAATTTTAGTCATGAGATCATGTCCAAGTTCGATAAACTTCATCAGATCTCGATTGGAAAAATCCTGAAAATCTGAAACTGAATGTTTCAGATCGTATCAGGAAATATCAGGAACCCTGATCGGTCACCAGACCGATCAGGCATAAGGCTGATCGGTCCCCGGACCGATCTGGCTCCACTCTGCAACGATCGGTCCACAGACCGATCAGAGGGGCCTCAGTGACTTCACGAAATTCTGATCAACCTTACTGAGCCAGCCTGGGTCGGTCCCCGGACCGATCTGGCACCCTCTGGTGATCGGTCCGCAGACCGATCAGGGGGCTCACAGGTTTCTCTCCGAACCCTACTGTTCGTGTTCTGATCGATCAGCCGACCGATCAGGAGCGCACCTGATCGGTCACCCGACCGATCAGGCCCAGGTTAGTCCGATCAGGCTATAGCCTGATCGGTCTGGGCGCTACCAGATCGAACGGTGATCCGTTTAGATGCATTAAAGTCTGGTTGGTGGACCGATCCACCAACCAAATAACTGCGCAAAAAACTTCTCTTTGCCAAACCCCAGCGCCGAAACCTCTTACTCGCGCAACCTTTGCTTTGTGCGAAAGCTCTCCCAGTGCTTTCTTCTTCCTCAAGAGAGTCTCCGCGCGTGCAGTCCTAAGGAGTTCTTCCGAGCTCTGTCTTCTTCCAACGATGTTTTTCTCGCGCTAAAGGGCTGTGCGGTCTTACTTGCACCGAAGGTTTCCTTTGCGCAAGCCGATTCTTCCAACCTCCAAGAACTTCACTAATGGCACCAAAGTGAGTTTTTGGCTTAGATTTTCCTCCAAATCAGTCTATAGTGTTTGTCTTTAACGCTAATCATATTTTGGTGTTTGTTTTGTGCCGTGACCTTCTTGTGTTGGCCGTAATTCACTTTTGCCATACTCTATCTTTTATCAACTCTTACATTTGTAATCTGTTGGTTTGTCATGATCCTGTCTACCGTGTGTCGTTGATTAAACTATGATCATGTCTTGCCTTGTGATCTTTTGATTATTGTGTCGGAATCAAATCTTGGGTCTATGATTAAACCTTTGTTCTTATGATCTCTTTAATCTTGTCCAATTGGTTTAATCTTGTGCCATGATCAATTCGATTCTTTAGAAAATCTTCCAAGGGCAAGGAACCCATAGAGGGCAGCGCAAAGGGGAAATCACCCTCTTCTTTTGCGCCCTCCAGAAGGCCTCAGCCTTCTTCAAGTTCTCGTTTTCCTAATGCTGCATGTGAGCAGGCATACCAATCTCGCACCTTCAAGCTGCTTCCCTGCCGATCCATTGACATTCGATTTCTGACTGAACATTGTCTATCAGTCATGGACATAGTCATGTTCTACAACTTGGGTTTTCTTCTTTCTTTGGAACGGACCATCAATTACGACCTAGTCTTAGAATTCTACAACAATCTATAGCAAGGTCCTCAAGGGGGCTTCGAGTTCACTACTCGAGTTGGCAAGAAGAACCTTGATTTCTCGTATGAGATTTTAGCGGAGTACTTAGGAGGTTGACGATCACCTAACCTCTATTCGATCTATCCTGAGCTCCCTGATCCTTTGCTGGCCCCATTTGCAGATGTTACCCCCGACTCCATCTATCAGCACTTCTTTGGCCATCCCCGCCCAGCCGGACTCGATGAGTTGGGTCCTGATTTCCCTACTTTTGCAGCCCTACGACTTGCTCCAGTTGACTACGTCCTTTTCAAGATAATCACAAATTGCATCTTACCCATCACTTTAAAGCCTTTGACTGAGATCCGACCTTATCACTACCTTATGCTCTACGTTATGCACCGCCAGATGGACTTCGACATCATGGAGAGCATCTTCCAGTCCATCATGTCCTATCGTGAGCCGAGTCATCGCACGGTCTACATGACATTTGGTCATGTCATCACTGACTGGCTTATGTCAGTTGGTGTTGATGTTACCAAGGGCAGGACCGTGCCCATGGTCAGACAGGATTGTCGGCTTGGTCGGCGGGCTTTTGCGAAATCTGGCATTATTATTCGTGAGCGCGATGGGGCCTTAGTATGGAAGGATGGGAGAGGACTTGGTGACCTACCTGGGGGAGCACCACATTTTCAGGCACCACCCGAGGCTGCTACCCTACATGAGGCTCCTGCTGCTGACGCCGAGTATGACTATGAGGCTGACCCAGATCTACGATGGCAGATCTCCGAGCTAGATTGTACCCTCCAGGAGGATATTCATTTGAGGGAGCTCCATCGAGAGGAGATGCGCTCGGATTTCCGTTCCTTTGATCGCCGATTGACCGGCATAGAGTCTATTGTCTCTGGGGTCCAGGCATTGCAGCAGACGTGGTACGCAGAGTGGCGCTGCCATACATTTCCAGGGGATGCTCCTTCAGGCAGTGCTGCACCAAGATCTGTTGATGCCACGATAGATGATCTCATGCACGATGACGACCCCCCCACTGACGTTTGAGTTTGGATGCCAGTGTCTCTTCTGATGTTATGCATATTTGACTGTTTAGTGGTGTGACTTTTGGGCTGTATGCCCCTTGACTTATTTGTTGTGGTCTTGCACCACACGTGTCTGGATTTTGATGCATTTGTCTTGCATCGTGTGCTTTCTCTGGATGTTTTATGACTTATTTCTTCTGACTTTGATACATGTTTTATCCTACTTTAGTATACCTCTTGTTGATGCTATGATGTACTATCTACATATTTGATCCATAGCTATCTTCATGCTTATGATGTCATGCTCATATGATGCATATGCTTGTTTTGCCATGCCTATATCGTTTTATAATATGTATTCATATGCTTATCAAAAATCAATTGTTGTTTTGGGATACCCCTAGGGTTGAGGGGGAGTATAGTTTAAACTTAACAGCCCTTCTAGACCCCTTTTCGGTATTCGACAAAGGGGGAGAGTGTTGGTTGGTTAAGTTTAGGATGATCATGTTGTATGGGGAGGATATGGATTCCCCTATGATTCTAAAGTTGAGCAATTGATTGAGAATCCCTAAACTTAAAATCGGGTTGTCAAACAACAAAAAGGGGGAGATTGTTGATGCAGTCTGGCCCTGATTGTTGTTTTGGTGTTGACACCGATTTTAGTTTAGGTGGATGATTATTGATTATGATTAAGTCCTGATCGGGGATCAGGCACGGTATGGAAAATCCTAACTTGGAGGGCTAGGTGTTAGAAAATCCTAACCTGGAGGGTTAGGTGTTGAAAATCCTAGCTTGGAGGGCTAGGTGTGTGAAAAGTCCTAATTCGGAAGAAGTGGGTGAAAAGTCCTAGCTTGGAGGGCTAGGTGAAAAGTCCTAACTTGGAGGGTTAGGTGCAAATTCTCATCTTGCAGAATTAGGTGAAAAAGTCCTGGCTTGGAGGGTTAGGTCCTAGCTTGGAGGGCTAGGTTTGGAAAAGTCCAAATCCGGAAGAGTTGGGTGAAAAGTCCTAGCTTGGAGGGCTAGGTGAAAAGTCCTAACTTGGAGGGTTAGGTGCAAATTCCCAACTTGGAGGGTTAGGTGAAAAACCCTTAGCTTGGAGGGCTAAGGTGGTTAGAGCCCCTGGATCGGTCTAGTGACCGATCAGGGAGTTGGGACGGTGCTCCTTCGTGGATCGGTCCGGTGACCGATCCAGCGATGACTGATCAGTCTGGTGACCGATCAGGGAGTATTCGTTTCACCCACTGATTGGCTCCTGATCGGTCTGGTGACCGATCAGGGAGCAAACAGTGAGGTTGAGTTCCCTTGCTGAACTGCTCCTGATCGGTTTGATGACCGATCAGGATCACTGTGTAGATCGTTCGGGAGAACGGTCCAGTGTCGCAGGTTCCTCTCTATGATCGATCAGGACGGAGCCTGATCGGTCTGGACCCAGCTTGATCGGTCTGGTGACTGATCAGGATGTTTCTTGATCGGTCTGGTGACCGATCAGGATGTTTCCTGATCAGTCTGGTGATCGATCAGGAGGTCTGGACTACGAAGCTCAGAAATTGCCCGATAAAGGGGTGGATCGGTCGGGTGATCGATCCACAACCTGGGATCGGTCTGGTGACCGATCCAGGAGAGTCTCAAAGAAATCGCGATTTCTAATCAAGTGTTGGGGACCGATCAGGACGGAGCCTGATCGGTCTGGACCCAGCCTGATCGGTCTGGTGACCGACCAGGAGGCTCTCTGATCGGTCCGGTGACCGATCACTTTAATTCAAATTGCACTGTCAGACGCTCTGATCGCGTCTGAACGTATCCGATTCTCTGCGCTTAACGTCTGATACATGATATGTTGTTTGATATGCTGCTCTAACACTCTGATTAAGCTGCAGGTGACAGGGGAGGATTCAAACACTCAAGGAGAAGTCAATGGAGGCTTTCCTTGGAGCAGGTTTGTCCGTTTTTCCATCTCAGGTTGCAACGGCCGAGCTGCAGACTGGAGCTGAGACTGGAGCTTGGCTGAGGGAAGCTCAGGGAGTCCAGGGATAGCTCAGTGGTAGCTGGCGTTGGCAGATGAGCAGCTGGGAGCTGCAGGGATGGTGTCGTCTGATGCTTGGTGGAGAAACAAAAGAGAGAAGAAGACTTCGGTTGAAGCAGAGTTCTAGAGCTCGGGATAAGCTTGCTGAAGTTCTCGCTGCAATTTTGTGTTCTCCACACTCGACTTGCTGTGTGCGTGTGCTGTTGATTCTTTGAGCAAGTCATTGAGATCCGAGGAGCAACCAACTCTTACGTGAGTGCTTGGAGGAAGGAACAAGGAGCTTGGAGTCCAACAGTGAGAAGACACGAAGGAGGGAGTCCTTGCGTGAGATCGCGCTGGGTGGAGCTCGGGTTAAGCTTGCTGTGTTCTTGTCCTTGCTAAGTGCTGAGTAAGAGTTTTCTTTGTGTTTCATTAAGCTTAAATCTATATCCTTGTTTGAAACGCTGTGGAGAGGTTTATATCCGGTGAACACCGGGGCTTGATCTGCCGACGATCAAGGGATCGCTGATGGACCCGAAACACTAGGTTAAGTTGTCACAAATGTGTGGGTTCATCAGAATTTAGAATATTTATATGCTGGAAACCCTTTTTGCAATCAAAATATGAAAACGTAGTAAAGGGGCCACAGGTCGTATTTTTCCTCGGGACTAGTTGATGTTGTGCGATTCAAGCTTGTATTTATGTGTCGTTTGTGAATTTGGGTTTCGAATAAATATGAGTTTGGTTTCAATTAGAATGAAAACTCAATGAAAGGAATAAAAACTTAACCATGAAACTTAACCAATGAGCTCAAACAATTTGGAGCTTAATTGCAACTTAGCCTAATTTGGAGAGCAAATCTGATTCACGGCAAAACCATTACTAAGCAATGATGCAACAGAGTTAAATTCAAGACAGACCAAATGTAAGCAATCTAAAACCACAGTAATACAAATGCATGCCAAGATTTCACTTGATACAAAGTGCAAGCAAATTAACAAACTTGATACCAAGACGAGAACTATGGATGTGCCAAAGATTGGAATTAGCTGCAGCAATTGTAGCTGATCAACTCAGCTTAAAGGCTAGGCTAACAAGGAAAACATTTACAGAATTCTATGAAGAAATTCCGAAACTTGAAGATTGATAAAAGGAGGTACAAGTTTAATTCAGAGTCTCACAAGATCAGTTGAGATCAAATGCATAAACCCATGCTTGAAAAGAAATCCAAATAATTCTAATTGATATTAGAAAGTGGGCTGATAATTCAGAAACGTTGCCGCAATTTGACACACACCAAGCTGCAGAATTTCAGAAATGCAGGGATTCAAACAACAAAATGCAGAAATAAATTGCAGCATGAATTTGATACAAAATATAACAAGACAATTGATTTCAGTTGCAATAAAAGTCTAAGGTGAAGCTAAACTGATACAACTTCAGAGTCGTGAACTGTGAATTGCAGAATTGGAGTTAACTAGCAGATATAGTAAGCTGAGAAATGCAGAAATTCAAAGTCGATCACATTGCAGAAACAAATCAGAACCATCCGAATTCAGGGGAACTTTTCTAATGTTCTGGTAGAATTGAAAAGCACTAATGTATACTTGACACTTGAAATAAGAAACTACAACTAAACATGCAGAAATGCCATGGATATGCAAGCTGAATCTGAAACGCAGCTTGTGCAGGAAATGAAGATGCAGATATGAAAAGTGAAGAATTTGCAGAATTTGCAGAAATGAAAGGTGCAGAATATGCAAGCTGAAACAAGTAGATGCAAGCTGAATTTGAATCTCTAATCTAAGTTCAGACAAACATGAAGGAAACTAATGTTTACTTGGCACAAAACTGGAAAGCTACAGCTATAAACCTGCAGAGATTAAATCTGGCACGCAAGAATGATACGCAAGCAACAAAAATGGCACGTAAGAATTTAGGTGTAAAACTAATTGAATTTAATTCTGATTGTCCACTAAACAAACTCCTAAGCTACTTAACTTGAGCAATCAAAACCTAGTTAAGCTAAAACAATCAGAAAACGAAACTAAGTATTCTGATACCAAAACAGAAACGAAACAAATGCAGTAATAGAAATTCCAGCAAATTAACAAAAATTAACTATCTAAACTACTCCTCAATCCTTCCCGAGCTCAAAATCTCCTTGTTCGTCACGCAAGGGCTGGCCTCGAACCCCTAAGCTCAGAAAATCAGTGAAAAACAGATTAGATTGATGAACTCTGCTCAAACTGCATCAGCTGGGAGAATTCCAATCCAAACTCTTCGATCTCAGCTTCATGAGTTGCGATGATGATTTGGAGAAGATCTGAGCTCACCTGAGAACCCCTACAAGTGGCTCAGATGATCGAAAATGGATTGTAGCTGAGATTCAAGTGCTCGGACCACAGAGCATGCCGAAACCCTCAAACACCTCTGTCCGGATGAAAATTGAGATGAATTCTCGATCGAAGCTGTCTTCCAAGGATTCAGATGATGATTCAAGGTCGAGATTGAGGTGGTTGCGCCTCGGATTGAAGAAAAATGAAGAAAAAATAAAGAACTAAGCTGAAAACGCGAAGAAGAAGGCACTGTGCGGCGAAGACGCGACAACGAAGGAAGCTGCGGAAATTTGATTAAGTACTTGGCATTGGACAACTCAGATTGAATTGAGAAAATCCAACGGCTGATCTTGCTCTGATTTAATCCAAACTTTGATGATGATGATCAGGGGTCAGGATCTGCCTCGTGGTAGCTCAGATCCTCCAGATGTGCAACGGATGGTCCAGATCAACCTAATCTTTGAATGGACGATCTAGAGCCCTCCGAGCTTGATCCAACGGTTGAATGAGCTCTGATTGGGATGAAACCTTCAGATCTTGATCAGAGTGCTTGATCAACCCTAACCCTAGCTCGGATTGCTTCAGATGGTCCCAGATGGCTCAAATCTAGCCGCTTTTGAATCGGACGGCCCGGATTAATCCGAAGCTTGATAACTCGATCCGGGTCCACTTCCGACTCAAGTTTGACCCAGTATGCCCTAGGTCCAGGATCCTTTCATGCCTACAAAAATAGATCAAAAATTTAGTGGCCAAATAATCCAAATATGTGTAAATTTGTAATTAAGTCCAAAATAAGAGGAAGTCCTAAAACCTAGGGGAAAATCACAATTAAGCAAGTAAAACATGGGTCAAACATGGATTTTAGCAATTAAAATAATTAACAAAATGGTACTTATCAACTCCCCCACACTTAAGCTTGAGCGTCTCGCGAAACCACTAAGTATGTATCCCCTAGATTTTCTTAAGCATAATTAGATGCAAATGAAACGAAATTACCTAAGGTTGTCAATTGTCAAAAATCTAAGCTCTATGGATTAGTATCTCGTCCTTAAATCAACAACCTAGCCTTTTCATCCATCATGATTCATTGAGATGAATTTAACTCACTAGCCTTTCAAGGAAAATTTTGGTGGCTCTCTCCTTAAGTTCTAAGTTGATGATGGAAGTGGAGCTCACTCAAACACACATGCTTCTTGCACTACCATAGGCTTGCTTGTTATCTAATCTCCACCATTATTCATGATTAGGATTAACATCTACAAAACAAATGAAAACATAGAAATAGTAAAGAGTGGAATAAAAGCCAAGGAAATAGAAAAATGGATAAAGTGGGAGACTTGGTTGCTCAAGAATGTTTCCAATGTGCTTTGCCCTCTTTACAGTCCTCTAGTGAGATCAAAAGTGTGATGGAGTAAATCTTGAACAATGCCTTTGATTGGGATGAATAAAACCCTATTGATCTCAATGTGCCAAAAACCTCATTTGTGTGCCAATTGCTTCCTTCTCTTTTCTCTCCCTTTTTTTTTTCTTTTCAGATCAGATTTGTATCAAAGAACATATGATATCAAGTGAAATAGATATCAGCTTCACTCCAACTGTCGTGAGCTTCAAAGGAATAACTACTTGCTGTTTTTAGTTCCCAATTTTTCCTTCTTGTCTTTAGCTGTAATTTTTTTCTGTTTCATGTTTCAGATTCCACTCCTCGCAGCTAATTTCAGAACCTGCTTCTTTGCTCTGATCAGCAGCATCCCACGGCTTCAATCTCAGATTTTTCACAGCTTCACTTTACTGCCTAGATTTTCTTCCTTCCTCTGATTTTGGCACAAATTTTTCTTGGCTGCAGATTACCCAGTTTGTGTCTACATCAGCCTTAATTCAGCTTCAATTCAGCACTCGACAGCATTCTAAATTCCAGAAGTTTGGATTTCGGCCATGGCACAATTGTCTTCAAGTTGATACACTGATTTTTGCTCAGACTCTTCTTTCTTCTTTCGAAATGATCACAGATTTTTTTCCTTTTTGGCATGGCACAGATTTTCAGATTTTTCCATTGCTTGCCACTTGAATCTTCAAAATATGATAAGGATCTAGATACCCCACTCGCTTCCATCTTTCTTGCTCATTCTTATCACATGGAATTTGCAGAATTTTTTTTTTCCGACATGAATTGCCTTTTTGATACCAAATCTTCCCAAAACACTAGTCACTCCCCCACACTTAAATCTTTGTCCATCTCGGGCAATATAGCATTAAGAAACGTTTCAAACAACAAGTCCATAGAAAAGTGAGGGTAAGAGTTGGAAATAAGTAAAGAAAAATGGAATGAACATGATTTTTGTCAAAATTGATATGGGAAGGTAAACAAAGTGATTAGCCTCTATAGATGTGATCCAATCATTGAAATATGATTTTGAAAGAACCTAAGCAAGTTCTAGAGTACAATAACATATGTGTGTCACAAATATAAGGCTAATTCTCACTAGGCAAAAATAATTCATCTCAAGTCATCAATTAAGAATCTAAAACCAAGTAGTACTCAAGCATCCAAGATTTCATCCATTAGCTCAAATAGTAAGTTTTAACAACCAAATTTAATTTATTTTCAAGAGATTCTAAAATGACATAAAGATAACCTAGAGGGATACATTTATTCCTAATCATGTAAGAAACAAATTTCCAAGAAAACTAAAATGGTATCTACAATGACTCCTAGTTATTCTACTCTACTTAAGCATTTATTAGCAAGGATTCAATTTAAAAGTGAAAAATGCAATAAAGAACACACTCCCCTTTATTTCTGGTGGACGGAGTCGATCCAGAAGTAGCCTCCATCGTGGTAGTGGAGGAGTATAGGTGGCTGAGAGAATTAGGACTCCCCCACACTTGAACATTACAAAAATTTGCTCCGGTGGCCGCAGGCGATTCAGGTATAAGACCCATGTAAGAAGTCGAGTGCTTCGAATTATAGTACAATCAACTCCTCCTTCTTGATGCCTTTTGAAAGTTCTTCCAGGAGGTTGGAGTCTGTTCAGATGGAGCACCCACTCCAGAAGTCTTCTAGACCCTGCAAAACAATATAATACCTCTCTCAAGCGTGCAGGGTCAGAAAGAAATGCAATAAATTCAGTCTCTGCATGAAATGTATCCAAAACTGCATCACATCCAATTAAATCAATTCTTGGTGCCTCAATAAATTTTTCACAATCATTTTCTACAAAATTTGCATCCAGGAACTCATCACAAACAAAGAAATCAATTTTTGGCACTTCAATAGAAATATCACAATTATTTTCCATCAAGGATGTATCAAGCAATGTGTCACAGCCAATAAAATCAATCTCAGATACCTCCATAAGTTTTTCACATTCAACCTCAGCATAAGATATAGCAAGAGATTCATCACAATAAATAACATCAATTTCAGGCACTTCTAAAAATTTTTCACAATCCATATCCACGAAAGATGTATCAAGAGATTCATCATAACAAACAACATCAATTATAGGTCACTCTAAAATTATTTCGCAATCCATATCTACAAGAGACGTATCAAGTAATGCATTACAACCAAGGAAATCAATTTTTGGTACCTCTATTGGATTTGCACAAGCAATTTCTACACAAGGTATATCAATAAATTCATCATAACCAATAAAGTCAGCACTAGGTACCTCGCTGAATTTTTCTGAACAAAGAGGAGAAATACTTACCTGAGCGTGCTGAAGAATACCTGGAGGTTCTACAAGAGTAAATGTATCCATGGCCTCCTCCTAATCAAGTACATGCTCCTCATCAGCCTCAAGCTCTGGTGGACACTCAACTGGAATAGGTGATCCTTGGGTTCTTGCTTCCACCATGCAAGTCCCTACACTTTCTTGTTCATCCTCTGAATCTTCTAATGTATCCATCACTGTTGGTGGTCCCTGGGGCTTAGTGCAATCCCCTACACCTGTGAAATCATCCCCCGTGCATGTTGTAGGACCGATACACGTGAGAGGGGGGGGGGTGAATCACGTGACTTTTAAAATCTTCGTTATAAAATCAGAGTCGATAGAAAATTGTACGATGCTTTTTATAACGTGCGCAGCGGAAAAATTAAAACGAAATGCGAAAGCGAAAAATAATAAAAACTTACACGAGGAGTTTTACTTCGTTCGGAGCCTTCGCCGACTCCTACTCGAAGGCCTAGGTTCCTTGAACCTTTCCTGTGGGCAATCCACTAAAAACCTCTACCGACAAACTACCGATAGAGTGATTCGAATACAAGATTGGGCGGAAGTGTAACAGCCCTACACTTCCCCCTTAAATAATTTAAGTGCAGACAAAAAAAAATTCGTTACCCAACACTTAGATTTATCTGAAGCAGCTTGGGTGTTGGGAGCGATCTTCCAGCAGCGGTCGGACAGCGTCGAGTTAGAGCACAAACCGCAGCAGAGGAGCGTGGAAGCAAGAGAGCGCCAAAGCTTGAACCAGAATCAAATTTTCTTATCTGTTAGAGGGCTTGCTTGCTTCTATTTATAGTGCCTCGATGCATGATCTTCTCAGCTCAAATTTTATCCATCAACAAGATGAAATAATTAAAAAAAAAGATAATGTTTCTATCCTTTGCTTCAATTAAGAAAATAATTTAAATAAAATATAAATACAGAATATTGAAAAGTTAACCGAGAGGTTTTATCCTCTTACAATTTTATTAATAATTTAAAAGGAGATTTTATCCTTCCAGCTAAGCTTTACGTGAGAATTTTAGGAATAATTTTATTCACTAAAAAGAAGGAAATACGAATAATTTAAATGATAATTTATCCTCCACTAAGGCTTTAGATAAGGAATAATTTTATAAAATTCAACTACAAAATCTAATTAAATAAATTCTGTAAAATAGAGTTAATGCATTTAGAATCTAATTAAATAAATTCTGTAAAATAGAGTTAATGCATTTAGAGTTAATTAGACCCCGTCCAAACCTGGATAAGGATCTAACCAGGACTCAACCGAGGTCACCAAAATGGGCCTATGTTGGACCGCGCTTACAGTCCTAAAATAGGACCCGTCCTCACTGGTTCGCTCCTCCAGTGACTTACCTCACTTACCTCGTGCAGCTCTACTCAACTTCTTAACCCACCAGGTCTTCCTGCCAGGGCTCAACCACCCTGGTCTTTTTGCCAAGTTTCAACCAACTTGGGCTTCAGCCAGTTGTCAGGCCCCGTGAACCCAACTGGACTTCTCGCCAGGACTCAACCACCCTGGACTTCAGCCTGGTATCAGGTCCTAAGTCTTTCAACCCTGCACACTTAGTAAAGAGGTCAAAACCAAAAGCAAGTCTAACTTTAACCTATTTGTCATTCATCAAAACTCAGGTTTAACTATTAGTGCAAATTGCACCAACAATCTCCCCCTTTTTGATGCAATGACAACCTGGGTTAAAGTTAGAAAATACCAGATAAAGCAATGAGTCCAAGAATAATATGCAAATGACATGCTCTAAGATCAGAAATTTTTAATTTTCTAACTCAACCCTTAAACCCTCCCCCTTTGGCATTCATCAAAACAAAGAAATAATAAGTGCGCAAGCATCAGAAATAAAACAAGCAATCAAGTAATATGCCAGCCAAGTAAAAAATACTTTAAGTATTTGGGGAAGAAAAAATGCTTAACAAGCATACTAAGTTTCTGAACTGATTCAGAGGGGTAAGTCAAATTCTTAATTTAACACAAACAATCTGAGAGCATAAATGTTAAAGGAAATGACTAGGTGTAAATTTAGAAATGACTTTTCGAACACCATTTTCAAAAATTAAAAAGGCTACCTTCAAAATCTTAATCTTTTCCAAAATAAAGAATATCTCAAAGCAAATTAATGAAAAAGAGAAGATTTTCCAAAATTTTCTTTTCAAAGGATCATTTAGAATATTTTCAGGATTAATTTGAGAAAAAAAATTTCAAGATAATTTTTTTTTAAATCCTTGTTCAATTAAAGAAGATATTTTCTAAAACAGTTTTCACTAAACATTTTTGAGAGTTAGAATACAAAATATAAACTCAAGCTCCCCCTGAACCAAGTAAGAAAGTTTAGCCCATTTTGAATGTCTAACCGTAGTTACTAGCTAACTATCTATAGGATAGTAGTTTTCACTAGGTTAGTCAAGTCAAGTACTAGTGTCTAGCTTAGCTTTACAGAAAGACTACTTGACTTGATCAATATGAAGTTGGTATTTAACGCCCAGACTTGCTACGATGCACAGGTTTAAGCATTCTGAAGTCCAGGCAATACCCTATGCATCTCACCCCGTTCTAAGTTTTAACATACACAAACATGTTATACCTAATGTGCTTTGTGAGATGCAGCCTCTAAATCTATAGGAACATGCATCTCTAGGGGTCAAACTTAGGCTAAGTCCACCAGTCTTGAAAGTCAAGTTTGAAATCAAAGTTAATTTTTTTTTAAAAATTAAGTGTGAAAATCAAAGTCAATTTTGAAAATCAAGTTTAAAAAATACACATTTTAGAGAGTACAAAAAATGCAAGTACAAAAATTAACTCTAACTCAAGCTATGTGTCAAATAGAATTTGTGAGTTGAGTAAAAGTGATTAGGTCAATCCTAGTCTACAACACACATTCCTATTAACCTTCTTAAATTGCTAAATTCGGATTCAGAAAGTGGTTTAGTGAATATATCAGCTAGGTTAGCCTTAGATTCATAAATGTTATTGTGCCTATGTCCTCTAAGTGTGATGTTTGGGTTGTCAGTGTGTTTGATCAGACATTCATTGGATAGGAACCTAACCTTATAACCAGTGTCACACAATTGGCTAATACTCAGTAAATTGAAGTGAAAATTTTCAACAAGTAATACATTTGTAATTATAAAATCAGACTCAAGTTCAATATTACCTAGGCCAATTACCTTAAGTTTACCGTTATTTCTAAAAGCAACGGTCCCTAGTCTTTTGTACTTGAGTTCTGTAAATTTGGTGGGATCCCCAGTCATGTGTCTGGAGCACCCACTGTCAATAATCCATTTATTTACTTACAGTTAAGTGAAAGATTTAGAACTTAGGTTAAGTTTTTGAATTTTTTTTAAAAAAAATTTAAGAAAATTTTAAACATCCTAAAGAATTTAAAACTTGAATTTGAATTTTGAATTTTATTAATTTTTGAATTTAAATTTTGAATTTGAATTTTATGAATTTTTGAATTTGAATTTTGAATTTGAATTTTATGAATTTTTGAATTTGAATTTTATTAATTTTGAATTTTGAATTTGAATTTTTGAATTTGAATTTTGAATTAATTTGAATTTTATTAATTTTGATTTTTGAATTTTGAATTTTAATTTTATGAATTTTTGAATTTGAATTTTATTAATTTGAATTTTGAATTTTGAATTTGTTAATTTGAATTTTGAAATTTGAATTTGTTGATTTGAATTTTGAATTTTGATTTTGTTGATTTGAATTTTGAATTTTGATTTTGTTGATTTGAATTTTAAATTTTGATTTTGTTAATTTGAATTTTGAATTTTGATTTTGTTAATTTGAATTTTGAATTTTGAATTCGTTAATTTGAATTTTGAATTCGTTAATTTGAATTTTGAATTTGTTAATTTGAATTTTGAATTTGTTAATTTGAATTTTGAATTTTGATTTTAGTTGTCCTTATTCATCTCACTTGATCTAAGTTGTCAATCAAAGGGATCCTATGATTTGTGTGAGATAAGTTTGAGTTTGATTTATAAAAGTTAATCTGACCTTTTGTTAGATTCAGGTTTGACAAGAAGCAGTTTAAAAGTATACTTCCATAATTGGTTTCCAGGCCGTGGCGAGGCACAGAGGTCTTCTTTGGCCGAAGCCTTATTGGATCAACAACCACTTTCTAGGCAAAACCGCTTAAGGAAGTTGTACTTTTAACCTACCTATTGAAACTCCTTGGTCTAACTAGTCTAGGATGTGGCGAGGTAGCTTCGGCTAGTTCCACTGGGCTAAGAAGACCAAATAGAGGACGCCTTCCCCTACCTGACTCCTTAGATCAGCTTCCCTAACGTACTATCAGCTCGCCCTACCCTGGTACTGAGTAGGTCAAGTGTCAGACTAACTTTTGAAACTAGTCCTAGGTACCCAGACGGGTAAAGGGTGACTTTGAGGTGCCAACTAATTTGGAGCTTCCCCCTAAATTGTAGACTGGGTGTCTAGGGTCAATGTAGTGGATGTCCCTTTTTGGGACATAAAGTTGATTCTGACCTACTTGCTTTGTAAGGTAAGCTTTCGGAACCCACGCTTTTCGTTGATTTTTGCGGGGGTGGATAAAGGAGATAAAGGATCTTTGGGCTGATCCTGATTTATATTCTATCCTAGATTTGTTGTACATGCCCTTTTGTGATCCAAGAATGAGGTCAAGGTTCTTGGATCGGGTTGTGAAAGTTGCTAGTAGATCCTTAAGTTTTAGGACTTCGCCCTTTAGAGTGGAGTTTTCAGTTTCAAGCTCAATTGTCTTTTGATTTTGAGTTTGTTCAGTTAATGTTCTGGTATTAATTAATTGCTCCTTAAGGTCTTGATTTTCCTTAAGGAGCTGGTCATTCTTAGATTCAGATGCAAGTAATTTTTTATTTAAAATGGAAATAATCTTAAAAAAATTTTCATTAACTGAATCTAAATATACCTTAGTCGAGTCGTCCGAAAAGAGTCCGATCTCTTGACTCGACTCGTATTCGGAATCTTCGTCGTGCTCCGAGTCTGACCCGGGTCCAATTGCCATTAGCGCGAGGTAGCTTGTCTTCTTTGGTGGTTCATAGTCAGAGTCATCCGAACTCTCGTCCCAGGTGGCTTGAAGAGCCTTCTTCTTCTTGCTTTTCTTTGATTGGTCCTTCGTTTTGTAGGGACATTCATGTTTGAAGTGTCGTTTTCTGTTGCAACCGAAGCAGGTTATTTTTCTTTTGTCTCCATAACTGGTTGGCTTTATTATCTTTTGGAAATCTCTTTTCGAGAATTTGCTTTTCTTTTTGGCGAGGACTTTTCTTACTAAGTTAACCATTTGTTCCTCGTCATCTGAGTCTGAGTCTGACTCTTCTTCTGATTCTTGAATTTTCTTCTTCGACTTGACTTCTTTTGAAGAACCTGCAAACAAAGCAAATCCTTTCTCGGCCTCGGCGTTAGTTTGTTCGTGCAGTTCTAATTCACAAAATAGTTCATCTAAATTTATTTTGGAAAGATTCCTAGAAATTTTATAAGCATCTATGATGGATGCCCATAAAGAGTTTCTAGGAAAGGCATTTAGTGCATACCTTATAATATCTCTATTTTCTTGTTTGTGCCCAATGAGGTGGAGTCCATTTAGTATGTCCTTGATCCGGACGTGGAGTTGCCTTGCAGACTCACCTTCCTGCATTTTTATGTTAAATAATTTATTCAATAACAAATCTCTTTTTGTTACCTTCGCATCTGAGGTGCCTTCATGCAGTTCAATCAGTTTGTCCCAAAGTTCTTTGGCAGATTCAGTTGGGCCGATACGGTTCAATTCCTCTTTGGTTAGTCCGCATTGGAGTGTGTTCTGTGCTTTGAACTCAATCTAAGCCCTTTTATTCATTTCTAGGTTCCATCTGTCATGCTTCAGTAGTGCATTGTTTCCCTCGTCCATTGGTGGTTCGTAGCCAGATTGCACCGCGAACCATTGATCCATATCAGTCTTTAGGTACACCTCCATTCTTCGTTTCCAGTAAGGGAAGTCTTCCCCATTGAAGAGCGGAGGACGGGCAGTACTATGTCCTTCACCTTGAGCCATCTGAAATAGACAACAACAAAAACACTTGTTCCAAGACTAGGTCTTGGATTAGTAGTGTAGTAGGAAAAGGAAAAGAAAGGAACAAAAAATGACTCGAAATGGTGTTGCCCAAATTCGAGTAAAATCAATAGAAAATATCTAAATTTAGGCAACAATACCTAATTTAGATCGTGCAGCGAAAACACAAAAACAAACGAAAAAGAATTGGATTTCCCCCGGCTCTTATGGTGGTTGCACCGATACAGAGCGAACTTGGCTCTGATACCACTTGTAGGACCGATGCACGTGAGAGGGGGGGGGGGTGAATCACGTGACTTTTAAAATCTTCGTTATAAAATCAGAGTCGATAGAAAATTGTACGATTCTTTTTATAACGTGCGCAGCGGAAAAATTAAAATGAAATGCGAAAGCGAAAAATAATAAAAACTTACACGAGGAGTTTTACTTCGTTCGGAGCCTTCGCCGACTCCTACTCGAAGGCCCAGGTTCCTTGAACCTTTCCTGTGGGCAATCCACTAAAAACCTCTACCGACAAACTACCGATAGAGTGATTCGAATACAAGATTGGGCGGAAGTGTAACAGCCCTACACTTCCCCCTTAAATAATTTAAGTGCAGACAAAAAAAAATTCGTTACCCAACACTTAGATTTATCTGAAGCAGCTTGGGTGTTGGGAGCGATCTTCCAGCAGCGGTCGGACAGCGTCGAGTCAGAGCACAAACCGCAGCAGAGGAGCGTGGAAGCAAGAGAGCGCCAAAGCTTGAACCAGAATCAAATTTTCTTATCTGTTAGAGGGCTTGCTTGCTTCTATTTATAGTGTCTCGATGCATGATCTTCTCAGCTCAAATTTTATCCATCAACAAGATGAAATAATTAAATAAAACAGATAATGTTTCTATCCTTTGCTTCAATTAAGAAAATAATTTAAATAAAATATAAATACAGAATATTGAAAAGTTAACCGAGAGGTTTTATCCTCTTACAATTTTATTAATAATTTAAAAGGAGATTTTATCCTTCCAGCTAAGCTTTACGTGAGAATTTTAGGAATAATTTTATTCTCTAAAAAGAAGGAAATACGAATAATTTAAATGATAATTTATCCTCCACCAAGGCTTTAGATAAGGAATAATTTTATAAAATTCAACTACAAAATCTAATTAAATAAATTCTGTAAAATAGAGTTAATGCATTTAGAATCTAATTAAATAAATTCTGTAAAATAGAGTTAATGCATTTAGAGTTAATTAGACCCCGTCCAAACCTGGATAAGGATCTAATCAGGACTCAACCGAGGTCACCAAAATGGGCCTAAGTTGGACCGCGCCTACAGTCCTAAAATAGGACCCGTCCTCACTGGTTCGCTCCTCCAGTGACTTACCTCACTTACCTCGTGCAGCTCTACTCAACTTCTTAACCCACCAGGTCTTCCTGCCAGGGCTCAACCACCCTGGTCTTTTTGCCAAGTTTCAACCAACTTGGGCTTCAGCCAGTTGTCAAGCCCCGTGAACCCAACTGGACTTCTCGCCAGGACTCAACCACCCTGGACTTCAGCCTGGTATCAGGTCCTAAGTCTTTCAACCCTGCACACTTAGTAAAGAGGTCAAAACCAAAAGCAAGTCTAACTTTAACCTATTTGTCATTCATCAAAACTCAGGTTTAACTATTAGTGCAAATTGCACCAACACATGTTTCCTCTGTAATATCTGCAACAACAATATCAGAAAAATTAGGACTATCAATAATACTATCATCACAAAATAAAAGTCTAGAATGGTCCTGTGGAACTTCAGTTTCTTCTTCTTGAGATGAAAAATTTAGAAATGAATTTTGAACAAGAATCTCCGGAGGAATGCATGCTGTAGGTGCCCTGATTTTAATGATTTCTTCTTCTTCTTCCACCAAATGTGCAAGATCACTTGAAGAAGGACTTGACCATGCACTAGGGTCACCTTGAACTGATATAAAATCAACTCCGGGGCTCTCAGAATTAAGAGTAGCTTGAGAAGATAACTGTCCTGATTCTTGGGCTTTTATTTGATTCACATCATTAGCCAATTGTCCCATTTGCCTTCCGAAGTTTTGTAAAGCTCCAATGATATTATCCTGCTGTGATTGTTGGAATTGGGGCTGTTGGGGCTGAAATGGTTGTTGGAATGGCTGATAAGAAGGTGGAAATGCCTGAAAACTTTGCTGAGAGTTATATCCTTGAAAATTCTGATTTTGCAATGGAAAATCCTGTGATGAGGACTAATTTTGCATAGGCTGACACCCTTGATTGTAGGGCTGAAAATTCTGATCATAGGGCTGTGAAGGCTGAAAAAATGGTTGGTTTTGAGGTGGAAATGTTTGAAATGATTGACAACCTTGCTGCCCTTGCTGATATGGCTGGAATTGAGGCTGCGGTTGCTGACATAGGGGCTGAGTTTGTTGAAACGTCGGCTAAAAACTCTGGAATAGTGGCTGCCCAATCTGAGTTTGCTGGAAATTTGGTTGACTTGGTTGAAAATCTTGATGAAATTGTTGGAATTGCGGTTGAAATTGCTGTGGTGGTTGCGGGAATTGTTGTAATGGTGGCTGAAAAAACTAATTTGGTTGTTGAAAATTCGAATAGGGCTGTTGAAAATCTTGAATTGGCTGCTGAAATTGGGGCTGAGGTGGCTGAAATGTAGGCTGAATCGGCTGTTGGTAAGTAGATGACTGAGCTTTATGTCATTCTTGGTATTCCAACACCTTAACCCAACATTTCAACTCCATCAATGCCTCTTTGAGCTCTGATTGTCCCTTTGAAATCATTTGATGTCCTGATCTGAAAACATTTTGATCTTACGGCCCTGTCACACAACAAACAAGAAAAATGGCAGCAACCGTATACGAATGATAAAGCAAAATAAAATAGAACCCAATGATATGTCCCTAAGTACACAAGCAAAAATCTAACAACTCAACTAGTTGCTTCCTCAGCAACGACGCCAAAAATTTGATGGACCCGAAACACTAGGTTAAGTTGTCACGAATGTGTGGGTTCATCAGAATTTAGAATATTTATATGCTGGAAACCCTTTTTGCAATCAAAATATGAAAACGTAGTAAAGGGGCCACAGGTCGTATTTTTCCTCGGGACTAGTTGATGTTGTGTGATTCAAGCTTGTATTTATGTGTCGTTTGTGAATTTGGGTTTCGAATAAATATGAGTTTGGTTTCAATTAGAATGAAAACTCAATGAAAGGAACAAAAACTTAACCATGGAACTTAACCAATGAGCTCAAACAATTTGGAGCTTAATTGCAACTTAGCCTAATTTGGAGAGCAAATCTGATTCACGGCAAAACCATTACTAAGCAATGAAGCAACAGAGTTAAATTCAAGACAGACCAAATGCAAGCAATCTAAAACCACAGTAATACAAATGCATGCCAAGATTTCACTTGATACAAAGTGCAAGCAAATTAACAAACTTGATACCAAGACGAGAACAATGGATGTGCCAAAGATTGGAATTAGCTGCAGCAATTGTAGCTGATGAACTCAGCTTGAAGGCTAGGCTAACAAGGAAAACATTTGCAGAATTCTATGAAGAAATTCCGAAACTTGAAGACTGATAAAAGGAGGTACAAGTTTAATTCAGAGTCTCACAAGATCAGTTGAGATCAAATGCATAAACCCATGCTTGAAAAGAAATCCAAATAATTCTAATTGATATTAGAAAGTGGGCTGATAATTCAGAAACGTTGCCGCAATTTGACACACACCAAGCTGCAGAATTTCAGAAATGCAGAAATAAATTGCAGCATGAATTTGATACAAAATATAACAAGACAATTGATTTCAGTTGCAATAAAAGTCTAAGGTGAAGCTAAACTGATACAACTTCAGAGTCGTGAACTGTGAATTGCAGAATTGGAGTTAACTAGCAGATATAGTAAGCTGAGAAATGCAGAAATTCAAAGTCGATCACATTGCAGAAACAAATCAGAACCATCCGAATTCAGGGGAACTTTTCTAATGTTCTGGTAGAATTGAAAAGCACTAATGTATACTTGACACTTGAAATAAGAAACTACAACTAAACATGCAGAAATGCCATGGATACGCAAGCTGAATCTGAAACGCAGCTTGTGCAGGAAATGAAGATGCAGATATGAAAGGTGAAGAATTTGCAGAATTTGCAGAAATGAAAGGTGCAGAATATGCAAGCTGAAACAAGTAGATGCAAGCTGAATTTGAATCTCTAATCTAAGTTCAGACAAACATGAAGGAAACTAATGTTTACTTGGCACAAAACTGGGAAGCTACAGCTATAAACCTGCAGAGATTAAATCTGGCACGAAAGAATGATACGCAAGCAACAAAAATGGCACGTAAGAATTTAGGTGTAAAACTAATTGAATTTAATTCTGATTGTCCACTAAACAAACTCCTAAGCTACTTAACTTGAGGAATCAAAACCTAGTTAAGCTAAAACAATCAGAAAACGAAACTAAGTATTCTGATACCAAAACAGAAACGAAACAAATGCAGTAATAGAAATTCCAGCAAATTAACAAAAATTAACTATCTAAACTACTCCTCAATTCTTCCCGAGCTCAAAATCTCCTTGTTCGTCACGCAAGGGCTGGCCTCGAACCCCTAAGCTCAGCAAATCAGTGGAAAACAGATTAGATTGATGAACTCTGCTCAAACTGCATCAGCTGGGAGAATTCCAATCCAAACTCTTCGATCTCAGCTTCATGAGTTGCGATGATGATTTGGAGAAGATCTGAGCTCACCTGAGAACCCCTACAAGTGGCTCAGATGATCGGAAATGGATTGTAGCTGAGATTCAAGTGCTCGGACCACAGAGCATGCTGAAACCCTCAAACACCTCTCTCCGGATGAAAATTGAGATGAATTCTCGATCGAAGCTGTCTTCCAAGGATTCAGATGATGATCCAAGGTAGAGATTGAGGTGGTCGCGCCTCGGATTGAAGAAAAATGAAGAAAAAATGAAGAACTAAGCTAAAAACATGAAGAAGAAGGCATTGTGCGGCGAAGACGCGACAACGAAGGAAGCTGCGGAAATTTGATTAAGTACTTGGCATTGGATGACTCAGATTGAATTGAGAAAATCCAACGGCTGATCTTGCTCTGATTTAATCCAAACTTTGATGATGATGATCAGGGGTCAGGATCTACCTTGTGGTAGCTAAGATCCTCCCGATGTGCAACGGATTGTCCAGATCAACCTAATCTTTGAATGGACAATCTAGAGCCCTCCGAGCTTGATCCAACGGTTGAATGAGCTCTGATTGGGATGAAACCTTCAGATCTTGATCAGAGTGCTTGATCAACCCTAACCCTAGCTCGGATTGCTTCAGATGGTCCCAGATGGCTCAAATCTAGCCGCTTTTGAATCGGACGGCCCGGATTAATCTGAAGCTTGATAACTCGATCCGGGTCCACTTCCGACTCAAGTTTGACCCAGTATGCCCTAGGTCCAGGATCCAACGGTTGAATGAGCTCTGATTGGGATGAAACCTTCAGATCTTGATCAGAGTGCTTGATCAACCCTAACCCTAGCTCGGATTGCTTCAGATGGTCCCAGATGGCTCAAATCTAGCCGCTTTTGAATCAGACGGCCCGGATTAATCCGAAGCTTGATAACTCGATCCGGGTCCACTTCCGACTCAAGTTTGACCCAGTATGCCCTAGGTCCAGGATCCTTTCATGCCTACAAAAATATATCAAAAATTTAGTGGCCAAATAATCCAAATATGTGTAAATTTTAGTAATTAAAATAATCAACAAAATGGTACTTATCAATCGCCCACCTTAAGGGCACGCCATGGAGTAGGGGCAAGTTATCCCCGAACCTTGTAAACCCTCCGTGTTAGCGTTCTTGCTAGTTGTGTCTGTTTGCATTCGGTTTCTGTTTTTGGTTTCTGCACTGCTTTGTTTCCATTCGTTTCTTCCGCTGTGCTACTGATAAGGTTGAGTGCAGAAATTTCATAAGTGCCGAAGCTTTCAAGTATTTGGTTATATTCACCCCCCCTCTTTAGCCATCCAGGTTCCAATAGGTGGGGCCTCCAATATCTCTTGACTCATCGGAGTACCTTCCTGCTCAGATTGCATATAACATAGTTTCGCCGGTGGACCTTGGTACTGAACAAGCTGTTGAGGAGGTGCCTGGTTCTTGGTAGGACAGTAAGAGGCTATGTGCCCTTCCACCCCGCAAATGAAACACCGGTTTGTACCCTTGCGACATTCCCCGGGATGCATTTTCCCGCATGTAGCACACAGGGGAAACCTGGACTGTTTATTTGCTGGGCCCCCCTGGGAGTTGTTCCATGGCTGCCGTTTACCATTCTGGTTTCCCTTCCAGTTAGCATTGGTACTCTGAGGTTTTTGACCTCCTGAGTGATAATGAAAGGAAGGAACATTAGGGATAATGAAAAATGAAGAATCGAGAATCCCGGAGTGAACTTGATTCTTACTTTCATTTAATGCCTTCCTTTGCTGATCGATATTGTTCAGGTAATGCTCGGTGAGTAGGGCACTACTAAACAGCTCTTCAGCGGTCTGCGGTCTGTTAACTCCGCTAGCCACGTTCAGGGCTATTTCGGGTCGCAACATCTTTAACATAAGTCGAACCCTCTCCTTCTCAGTGCGGACCAGCTCAGGGCATAGGCGAGCCAGTCGATTAAATTTCTTCATGGCTTCGTTGACTGAGAGGTTGCCCTGTCGAAATTCCGTGAACTCGTCGTAGTGTTTATTGGTGACCCGCATGTTGAAGAATTCTTCGAAGAATTCTGATTCAAAATCTGACCACGTCATCTGGTTCACCTGTCTCTTGGCCTTGACCCTTTCCCACCACATTCTGGCATTTCCAGAAAGGCAGAATGATGCACACTTGATCTTCTCATGTTCAGGCCAGTCCAGTAGCTCCATTGTGCTCTCCACGGTCTTGAACCATGCTTGAGCTTCCCACGGTTCATCAACACCCGAGAAATTTTTCGGTTTCAGCCTCAACCACTGGATCAGATAAGCCTCTTGTCGTGCTACAGTGGTCGAGCCTGACGGAGGAGTTTGTGTAACCGTAGGCGCGACAGGTATAGCAGTCTGGTTCGCCGGAGGAGTAGTAGAATTTTCTTGTTGATTCATCAGGGTATTAATGGTTTGCTGCTGCTTGGTGACTTGATGCTGAAGTTGGGTCACTAATTGCATCAGGTCAGGCGAGGGAGTACTCTCATTAAGTCTGTTACTCTGTCTTCTAGCCATGCTTCCCTTTATAAAGAACAAGTATGGATAATATGAGTTATTGTTATTCCTACCGCCATATTAAATTCTAAATTATTTGATTTTTCATAAATAAAATAAAAGAAAATATCGTTCATGTTCACATATCTTACGAGTGCTTTCCATCATCTATCATAAGGTATCCTTCATACTTGCATATTCTAGAATCATAAGGTATCATCCATACTTGCTTATTCCAGAATCATAAAAGGAAATCAGATATGCATAGAAGTACTTACTTGGAAGCTGCAGGAAGGAGGCTTGATGTGTGTGTAGTGAGATGGCAACTGCTCTGATACCAACTTGTAATGCCCGCCTTTTTCCCCCACCTTATGGTGTGGCGAGAAAGCGGCGTTACGCTAACATACATTATACACATATAAATATCTTAATGCAGCAGAATAAATTTTTTTTTCTTCTACTCATGCGTTTAACCATGCAACTAATACATGAATCATATATACATGCCTAAATTATCATTCATGAACATGGTGACATTGTAACATAGCATATTACCAGCATACATAGCATCATAATATAAACTTTCCATAACTTATCCATAGGCATCATAAGTAGCAAGTTGTTTCTTAGGCATAACTATCATAAGTTTAGCATAAAACCAAAGGAGGCATTTTAAAACACAAGACATGCGATAGGCGTAAATAGAAGAGTCCTTTGCCATGTCACTGCCACACACACATACTCTTGTCCCTCTTGCTGCTTCCCTTAGTAACCTCTTGCTTGATCTGCGGTATAAGGAAAATAAGACTATAAGTACATAGGCTTAGTAAGACCCTTTCCTACTCACGAAAATCCATACGTCACATAATTATAAACATGAAACAGTTGACATTGCATAATTCCGAACATAAAGCATAAACTTAAAACATACTTATCATGACATAATTCTTGACATCTTCGTAAGCATAAACTTACTTATCATGACATAATTCTTAACATGAACCTTTGCATAAACATACTTATCATAGCATCATTCTTAACATGAACATTTGCATAAACATACTTATCATGGCATCATTCTTAACATGAACAAAAACATAAACATACTTATCATGGTATCATTCTTAACATGAACATAAATATAAACATACTTTTCATGGCATAATGCATAACATGAATGCATGCATAAGTCAAATGCATATATCATAAGGATGCTTAATTTGAAAACCATAGCTATATATACTTAAACATAATTATAACATCATGGGGTCCCACGCTTGTACCACATACATACATCATAAGCGCGCATCCCTAAGTAAATACGAGATAGCTAGCCTCGACCTACTAGGGTAGGAACAGCTACAGTAGTTCCAAAAACTGGGGCGTTCTTAAGGTGCCCATCCCTGTTGGACAGCTACGGTAGTCCCAGAACCGTGGACAGCTTCGGTAGTCCAGAACCGAGGCGTTCTTAAGGTGCCCATCCCTTGGACCCTTACTTCGGTCCGGTACAAGCCCATTCTTAAAATAAAATACTTCACATGTTTCATCATTCATAGAACATACATAGCATAAACATAATCTTGTTTCATGAAACATGATATAAGAATAGGAACATCTACGGTAGTTCCAGAACCGTGGACAGCTACGGTAGTCCAGAACCGAGGCGTTCTTAAGGTACCCATCCCTTAGCATGATATAAACATACTTGACATTTCATCATTCATACTTAACATCATGATGCCTTAAAGGCATGAACATTCATCATCATTCATTATCTTCATTCATAAGATATGTCATGCATACATCATTTTGTCTTAGAGCCATGATCATCATTTTCATTCATCATCTTCATTCTTAAACATGGCATACGTACATATCATTCATAAGGCATGGCACACATACATATCATTCATAAAACATGACATACATACATAATTAGCATCTTAATTCATAAAGCTTGCATGATCATGGTACATAGGAAAACATACATAGATCTTTTCATACATGATACATATTCCCTAGGTTCATGGCACATGGTCTAAACATTTATGAATAATCATAGCACATGACCTAACATACAAAGTCATGATACATCCTACATGAAGCTAGGGTTTTAGGTCACATAAAAATTCTTACAACATACTTAATCATATACATACATCCTAGTAAACCATAACAAGTATCTTTGAAAACTTAACCCAACCCAAACCCTAAATTACAAGGTTGGCCGAAAGTTCCATAGGAGATGGCTCCATCATTCAATCAACATGAAAGGTTCCATGAGTAAAAGAAAACTCATACATTACATACAAAACCATAGGGAGCCATTAAACCCCATAATTGGAGCTAACCCTAATTTCCTTGCCCTAGAAATGCTCTTGGCCGAAACCCTAAAGGCCATAATTCCATGGGAAAAATTCATATAACACACAATTAATATCCATTAGATCATAGAGGAAACATATAAACATGCTTGAAGGGTTGAAGTTAAACCTAACTATGGGACATGGAGGGTGGCCGAAACCCTAAAGGACTTTAGGGTGCCACAAACTTTCCCTAAATCATAATCTATACCTTACTTATCATAATAAAATATTAAGGAGCATGAATAAGAGTTTACATCATCCCTAAGCCCCCTTTCAAGCCTTGGCCGAAACCCCAAAGGCCCTACCACATGATTTTCTCAACTTAGATGTTAAACAAGAGTCCAAATCTTGATAACCATCAAAGAAACAATTATACCACAGGTGAGGGGGTCTTACCTTTCTTGATCTTGATTATAAACCTTGAATAGAGAAGCCAAAAGAAATTTCCCTTGACCTTAGACTACCCCTATCCCTTGTAGCCTTGTAGAAAGCCCTTAGATCTTGAAGAAGAGGTCTCCTTGTGAAATTTTTCCAAAGGAGAACCCACCTTGTAGGTTTCGGCTAGGAGAAGAAAGAAGAAGGAAGAAGGAGTTTTGGTGGATGAAGAGACAAATGCTTAAGTGCTAAGTTGTCTCTTCCATTCCTCCCTCTTATATACTAGATGAAGGAGGCAAGTGAAGAGACATGATGCTATGACTCTTCACTTCCTTTAGCCTCAATTATAATCCGTTCCCTTTTCCATTAGCACTCCCTTGCTAGGTGAATTGGTTAGTACATGCATGATGATATACTAGGTCCAAGGTTCGATCCTTGGTGCATACACTTTATTTTTTTTTATTATTTTCAAAAATTCCCCTAAGACCCACCCATAATCATGCTAATATTTCTAATTAAAACCCATTTATATTTATATTAAATTCTACCTAAAATCCACTAATAACCATGGTACTAGAAAAGCCCATATAATGCCCATTAGTACTTAGCGTCTCAATTTAAATGGGAAAATCATGGATAACTAGGATAAAGTTCGTACTAGTACCTCTAGGTTCCTCAAAACTATCTAGACATGATCTATATTTTAATGAAAATATTAAGAAAATTTTCCGGGTCGTTACATTACCTTTACCCTTGAAGCGTCGACCCCTTCTCATCATTCTTCTCACAATATTTGCCATCTCGGAGGAAGAAGACCCACTCCCATCTTCCTCGGAATCGGACTCGGATTCGGAAGAGGATGAAGATAAAGAGACCTCCTTCTCCTTCTTCTTCTTGTTGAATCGTTCCCCTGCAACTAAGGCAATCCCCTTCTCCTTGGGGCCTTTGTTAGCCATTTCATGCAATTCTATTTCACAAAATAGATCATCTAGTTTAACAATTGATAAATCCTTGGAAACTTTGTAGGCATCCACCATGGATGACCATAAAGCATTTCTTGGAAATGCTTTTAGCACATACCTCACAAGGTCGCGGTTCTCGACCTTTTCATCAATAGAATGAAGCCCGTTGAGGACTTCCTTGAACTGGCTATGTAGCTCACTTACCATTTCATTCTCCTTCATGGAGAGATTTTGAAGTTGGTTGAGGAACAAATCCCTCTTGGCGATTCTTGAATCTCGGGTGCCCTCGTGAAGTTCGATGAGCTTGTTCCACAAGTCTTTTGCACTTGTGAATGGACTAACCTTGATGAGTTGGTCTTTGTTCATGCCGCATTGTAGAGTGACCATCGCCTTCGGGTCAGCTTCACTCTTTCGAGTTTGTTCAGCCGTCCACCGCCATGATTCAAGTTCTTTGCCTTCATCATCCTTAGGAGGGGTAAAGCCCTCCTTCACTGCGAACCAAGTGTTGATGTCCATCTTTAAGTAATATTCCATCTTCGATCTCCAATATTGGAAATCTGCGCCATCGAAGAAGGGAGGTCGGGTGGTGGAAAAACCTTCTCTCAACGCCATGGATGATAGCTCTCGGTTGTTAATCCACTTGTACAGAGCCCCAAGCTCTGATACCACTTGTTGGAACTCGGATGGCTAGAGAGGGGGGTGAATATAGCCAAACACTTGGACTTTAAATCTTATCGATTTTCTGCACTTCAATCTTTAGTAGCACAGCGGAAGCACAATAAAACAGAGTAGTGCAGAAATGCAGAAAACAAAACAAACTAAAACAACTAACAAGATCGCTAACAGGGAGGGTTTACAAGGTTCGGGGATAACTTGCCCCTACTCCTTGGCGTGCCCTTAAGGTGGGCGATCCCTTGATCGTCGGCAGATCAAGCCCCGGTGAATACCGGATAAAATGCAACCTCCTTCTCAGTGGAGTAACCTCTCCACAGCGTTTCAACAAAGATGAAGTTTTAAGCACAATGAAACACAAGAAAGAACTTACTTAGCACGTAGCACAGGCAAGAACACAAGCATCGCTTCCTCGAGCTCCACCCAGCGACGATCTCACGCAAGAACACCCTTCTTCGTGTCTTCTCGCTGTTGGACTCACCAAGCCTCTTGTTTCTTCCTCCAAGCGCTCAAGTAAGGGATGGTTGCTTCACAGATTGTAGTTGCTTGCTCAAGATGATGGAACTTCAGAACGCACAAGCAAAGTGTGGAGAACACAATCGCGCAGCAAGAACTCAAGCCAGAAGTTGCTTCAACGAACTCTCCTCTGCTCTTCTCCTCTACGCCCTTTTGTTTCTCCATTGAGCACTAGGTGACACCATCTCACTGCAGCCTCCAGCTGCTCACCTGCCAACTCCAGCTACCACTAAACTCTCCTTGGACTCCCTGAGCTTCCCTCAGCCAAGCTCCAGTCAGCAGCTCCAGTCAGCAGCTCCGGCCGTTGCAACCTGAGATGGAAAATGGACAAACCTGCTCCAAGAAAAGGCCTCCATTGACTCTCCTTGAGTGTTTGAATCCTTCCCTGTCACCTGCAGCTTAATCAGACCATTAGCACAGTATATCAATCAGAAAATCAAGTATCAGATGTTATGCGCAGTGAATCAGATTCGTTCAGACGCGATCAGAGCCTCTGACAGTGCAATTTGAATTAAAGTGATAGGTCACCGGACCGATCCAGGGCTCGTGGGTCGATCACCAGACCGATCCACCGCTTTGCTAGGACTCCTAGCTCTCGCGGCGACACAAGCCTGATCGGTCACCAGACCGATCAGAGTGAATCCTGATTGGTCACCAGACCGATCAGGTAGCTCCCTGACTGATCAGGCTCAAGCCTGATCGGTCCACTTCTGAGTGAACAGTAACCACGGAAATCAAATCCTAGGTCTTTGATCGGTCACCGGACCATTCAGGAACTGATCAGCGGGGGAACTCAACTCACTGTTTGCTCCCTGATCGGTCACCGGACCGATCAGGAGCTAAGCAGTGAGGACACTATCTGCTCCTTGATCGGTCACCGGACCGATCAGGAGCCAAGCAGTGAGGCAACGGCCTGCTCCCTGATCGGTCACCAGACCGATCAGGAGCCACACAATAGGTTCCCAACCTCACTGTGTGCTCCCTGATCGGTCACCAGACCGATCAGTTATCGCTAGATCGGTCACCAGATCGATTCACGAAGGAGCAGCGTGCCAACATCCCTGATCGGTCACCAGACCGATCTAGGGACTCAAACCTAGCCCTCCAAGCTAGGATTTCATCCAACCTAGCCCTCCAAGCTAGGGACCTGACCCTCCAAGCCAGGAATTTTTCACCTAACCCTCCAATTTGGGACTTTTCACCTAACCCTCCAAGTTAGGACTTTTCACCTAGCCCTCCAAGCTAGGACTTTTCACCCAACCCTTCCGAATTAGGACTTTTCCAAACCTAGCCCTCCAAGCTAGGACCTGACCCTCCAAGCCAGGACTTTTTCACCTAACCCTCCAAGTTGGGACTTTTCACCTAACCCTCCAAGTTAGGACTTTTCACCTAGCCCTCCAAGCTAGGACTTTTCATCCAACCCTTCCGAATTAGGACTTTTCCAACACCTAGCCCTCCAAGCTAGGATTTTCCGCACCTAACCCTCCAGGTTAGGATTTTCCAACACCTAGCCCTCCAAGCTAGGATTTTCCATACCATGCCTAATCCCCGATCAGGACTTAACCATAATCATAATCATAAACCTAAACTAAAATCGATGTCAACACCAAAATAACAATCAGGGTCAGACTGCATCAACAAAGGCGATGAGTGGATCGTCAACTTTTGTGTTTATGGTCGGGGCCCAATTATTTAATTATTGACTATGATACAAAATTAAAACAATTAAATAATTAATATGAAATGACGAGGTAAGCAAACATGACACAAAAATAAATAAGGGAGATTGGGAAAGAGTTATACCTTCCCGATCACCTCACGGCCTTCTACCTTATGTCCCTCCCTTCCCGGACATCGTGTGGGTGACGATCTACCAGGAACCGAGATCACCAAGGTTCTATCTTCCTTCTTCTCCCTTCACTAGCCAAACCCTAACTCCACCAAGAAGTAGCCGCTGACCACTCCTCCTTCTATGGTTGCGCCGCCGGCTTTCAAAGCCACCTGAAGTCGCCGACCACCAAATAACAACCAAGGAGGAAATAGAGAAGAAGATGGAGAGGAAAGAACCTCTCCTTCCAACTCAAAACCCGATCAAAACCCCTTCCCTCTCAGCCTTGCGCTGTCGCCGCCGAGAATTCCTTGCGCCACCTCCTTCCGACCACCGACCCTTCCTCTCTCACCGATGCTCACCACAAAGGAGAGAAGACTCTCCTCTCCTTGTCTAGTGGTGCTTGCTCACGGTGGACTTGAGGGAGGAAGAAGAAGACAAGAGGATGGAGAGCCCCTTATTGCCGTCACCTAGGAGAGAGAAGGAGAGGAGAGGAGAGAAATATTTGAGTTGGATGATTAACCTTGGTTTCATGATCTACTTAGGTATTTATAGGGCTAAGGTAGGGACCAAGAGGAGGAGTTGGATCTTGGCCCACCAATGGATCTAAACCCGATCCATTAATTAAGATCCATATTCCACTAAAGGATCTTAATTGAACTTCCTCACCAACCCCCATATTTTCATATGGGCTCCACATATTATGAGTTATCCACCCCCCATGTTTAAGATATCGAATGCCCGTTAATTAATTTAAATTACTAACAATTCAAATTAATTAACTTTTGGATACTTGACTAATACCACTCAACCTTATCATCATGCCGGATCAAATCCACCTGTAGGGTTTAGCATGATGAACCTTTTAAGCTCATCAAGGGGGCATCATCATCCCGACTCACCAGGACATGGATTTCGTCAATAATTAATAACACATCATATTATTAATATTATCTCCCAACTTACCGGGCCTATCGATCTAACAGAATAGATCTCACCCATTGGTAAATCAAAGAGACAATAATTAATAATATATGTGTAGGGTTTTTCGGGCCACGAAAACCGATTTTTCGCGTCGCGGAAACCCCGAAAGCCCCAATAGCAAGGATCCGAGCGAAGAAAGTCATTTCAAAAATTACGAGTGCTCGTTTACATGCTTCAAAACCTGATCTACTCCTAGATCTAAAGAGGGATAAACATTTTACCTTTGATGCGTGCCCCGTTTAATCCCGTTCGCTCCTTTTGGATGTCGAATCTCTAAGACGTCAAGTGCCGTCCCTCTAGAAGTATCCACGCGAACAAAAGTAGATGGATGAAATCCTTTAGGTGTGCTAGCACCTTGTAGGATTCGGCCAAGAGGAGAAGAAGAAGAAGAACTCCAACAATTGGAGAGGAAGAAGAGAAGACACACTTCAAGGAAAAATGAAACAAAACCCACTTTTGTTCTTCCATGGTGGCCGGCCACTTAATGGCCATTAATGGCCATTAAGTGGCCGGCCATAATGGCCACTAATGGCCATTAGGTGGCCTTCCTTAACCCCCTTTCAATTTGAATTCAAATTCAAATGGGGGGGGGGGGGAAACCAAGCCAAGTCATCACTTGGTCAAGTCAAGGTGAGGTGGCCTTTTGGTCAAGTCAAACTTACCTTTTATGGAATTTCCATATTTAGTCAAGTCAAACTTGACTCCATTTCTTCTCCCATGTCAAGTCTAGCTTGAAGTGGAACCAAGTCAAGTCAAACTTGATTTGGATTTGGGTCAAGTCAAACTTGCCTTTTATGGACTTTCCATATTTAGTCAAGTCAAACTTGACTCCATTTCTTCTCCCATGTCAAGTCTAACTTGAAGTGGAACCAAGTCAAGTCAAACTTGATTTGGATTTGGGTCAAGTCAAACTTGCCTTTTATGGACTTTCCATATTTAGCCAAGTCAAACTTGACTTCAATTTTTCTCCATCTATTTGTTCTTTGCGTGTGACCCTATAGGTTCTTGTAACGTTGGCAATGCTTCTAACCTCTTAGAAACATAAGCAATGAGCGGTATCTAGCAACACATCATTGCTACCCAAGTTACAAGAATGTTGAGATCCAACATCACCAATGTGACTAATAATTGTGACCATCACAATATGTGACAATGTCCTTCTATCCTTGATATCTAGATTGATCTTTCATGAGGCATAGACCGTGTCATCCTCCAATCAATCTATGTGTCTTGAACTCCAAGTAGATTCACTATGATCAAATAAGCTCAATATCTCATATTGCCTTATTTGGGCATGGCCATGCACTTAGTGATCTCACTCTATCAAGACTATGATATCTCTCCCGTCATATAGGAGGGATAGATCCCATCTACATCACTCACATCCCTCCGCATAATTTGTTACATACCCAGTAATCGCCTTTATAGTCCACCCAGTTACGGGTGACGTTTGACGAAACCAAAGTACATAACTCCTTATGTAGGGAACTATGGTGACTTCAGGTCTAAGGACTAATAGTCATACTAATAGTCACATGAGAAAGTATATGACACTCATATAACGATCCATGATACTTTCTCATGGCGGGCCATTCAGTATACATTCTCTAATGTATACCCATGTGTCAACTTGATATCTCATATCCATGACTTGTGAGATCAAGTCATCATGTTGACCTACATGCTAGTCTCTATGCATTAACATTGTCCTTGAATGTTAATACTTGACTAGGAATAATTAAGAGTAGTGTTCTCTATATCATCTCACTATCGATTCAACTAATCGATTGATATAGATAAGAACCTTCTACTCAAGGACGTTATTATACTAAGTTATTTGGCATCAATACACATAAGTACAATAACCATAAGAAATGCCTTTATATATAAGAAATATATATACAAGAATATGATACAATGAGTCCAAAAAAGTAATCATCATATGATTGACTCTAGGGCTCTCACTAACAATCTCCCACTAGCACTAGTGCCAATCGCTGTAGTATCTAATACCCAATGACCTAGTGTGACCATCATGCTTTATCTGTGCCAAAGCCTTGGTCAAGGGATCTGCGACGTTAGCCTCTGTGGGTACTCTGCAAATCTTCACATCTCCTCGATCGATGATCTCTCGAATGAGATGGAATCGCCGTAGTATGTGTTTGGTCCGCTGGTGTGAGCGAGGTTCCTTAGCCTGCGCAATAGCTCCATTGTTGTCACAATAGAGCTGTACTGGGTCGGCTATACTAGGAACCACTCCAAGCTCAGTAATGAACTTGCGGATCCAAACTGCCTCCTTTGCTGCCTCAGATACAGCAATGTACTCAGCTTCTGTTGTAAAATCAACAACTGTATCCTGCTTTGAACTCTTCCAGCTGACAGCGCCACCATTTAAGCAAAACACGAACCCTGACTGTGATCTGTAGTCATCCTGGTCAGTCTGGAAGCTAGCATCACTGTAACCCTTTACAGTTAGCTCCTCTTCGCCTCCAAATATCAAGAAATATTCTTTAGTCCTTCTCAAGTACTTAAGAATATTCTTGACTGCTATCCAGTGACGTTCACCTGGATCTGACTGGTATCTGCTCGTCATGCTCAAAGCATACGAGACATCAGGACGAGTACATAACATGGCGTACATGATAGATCCTATGGCTGAGGCATAAGGGATCTTGCTCATGCGGTCTCTCTCCTCTCTAGAAGAGGGACCTTGAGTCTTCGAAAGACTCACGCCATGTGACATTGGGAGATTTCCCTTCTTGGAATTCTGCATGGCAAACCGTTGCAAAACGGTATCAATGTATGTACTCTGACTTAGGTCAAGCAATCTTTTAGATCTATTTCTATAGATCTTAATGCCTAGAATGCAGGCTGCTTCACCTAAGTCCTTCATTGCGAAACATGTCCCCAACCAAGTCTTCATAGACTGTAGCGAAGGGATGTCGTTCCCAATGAGTAGTATGTCATCCACATACAAGACTAGGAAGACTACTGTGCTCCCACTAACCATCTTGTAGACACAAGGTTCATCTTCATTCTTGATGAAACCAAACTGTTTGATCGCATCATCGAATCGAAGATTCCAGCTCCGAGAAGCTTGCTTTAGACCATAAATGGCCCTATGCAGCTTGCATACTCTGCCAGTATGCTGTGGATCTACAAAACCCTCAGGCTGTGTCATGTACACATCCTCGAGGAGGTTTCCATTCAGAAACGCTGTCTTGACATCCATCTACCAGATCTCATAATCGTGGTAGGCTGCAATAGCAAGCATGATCCGAATAGACTTAAACATCGCTACTGGAGAAAAAGTTTCATCATAGTCAATACCATGAATTTGCTTGAAACCTTTAGCTACCAGTCTACCCTTATAGGTATGAGTAAGTCCATCCATGTTAGGCTTTCTCTTAAAGACCCATTTACACCCAATGGGTTTGACCCCTTCAGGTGGATCAACCAAGGTCCAAACTTGGTTAGTGTACATGGATTCCATTTCGGATCTCATGGCTTCCAGCCATGACTCAGAATCTGGGCTCATCACAGCTTCCTGATAGGTGGTAGGTTCATTCTCAATGATCATAACGTCATCATGGTCAGGCAAGAGAAATGAATATCTCTCAGGCTGACGACGTACCCTATCAGACCTACGAAGAGGTAAGTCTACCTGAACAGGTTGTTGTTCCACAATTTCTTGTGTAACAATCTCATCCACAATTTCTTGTGGTTCCTGTTCAGTATCCATCAAGGGCTCAGTGCTATGGTCGTTGTCTTGAATTTCTTCAAGATCAAACGAACTCCCACTAGTCTTTCTAGAAACAAAATCCCTTTCTAGAAAGACCCCAGTCTTAGCAACAAACACTTTGTGTTGACTGGGAATGTAGAAGTAATATCCCTTAGTTTTCCTTGGGATATCCCACGAAATAGCACTTATCAGATTTGGGTCCCAGTTTGTCTGAGACTTGACGTCGTACGTAAGCCTCACAACCCCAAACCCTCATGAAAGACAACTTGGGACTCCTCCCCGTCCATATCGTATATGGTGTCTTCATGACAGCCTTTGATGGAACACGGTTTAGTGTGAACGCTGCCGTGTCTAGAGCATATCCCCAAAAGGATATAGGAAGATCTGCGTGACTCATCATAGATCATACCATATCTAATAAGGTACGATTCCTCCTTTCGGATACACCATTCCACTGTGGTGTTCCAGGGGGAGTGAGTTGGGATAGAATCCCAGACTCAGCTAGGTAGTCACGAAACTCATGGCTCAAGTATTCTCCACCTCGATCTGATCGAAGTATCTTAATACTCTTGCCAAGTTGGTTCTGTACTTCATTTTTGAATTCTTTGAACTTTTCGAAGGATTCAGACTTATGTGTCATCAAATACACATAGCCATATCTACTGAAGTCATCAGTAAATGTGATGAAGTACCTGTAACCACCTCTGGCAGCGACATTGAAAGGGCCACATACATCACTATGTATGAGTCCTAACAAGTCTGTCGCTCTTTCGCTATGTCCACTAAAGGGAGTCTTAGTCATCTTGCCTAGAAGGCATGACTCGCATGTCTCATATGATTCAATATCAAATGAGTCCAGCAAACCATCCTTATGGAGCTGGGACAAGCGACTCTCATTTATGTGGCCTAAGCGACAGTGCCAGAGATAGGTTGGGTTCAACTCATTTGATCTCAACCTCTTGGTATTCACGTTA
>JAGFNQ010005893.1:119353-349127 GCA_024364735.1 Boesenbergia rotunda | reverse complement strand
ATCCGAGCGAAGAAAGCCATTTCAAAAATTACGAGTGCTCGTTTACATGCTTCAAAACCTGATCTACTCCTAGATCTAAAGAGGGATAAACATTTTACCTTTGATGCGTGCCCCGTTTAATCCCGTTCGCTCCTTTTGGATGTCGAATCTCTAAGACGTCAAGTGCCGTCCCTCTAGAAGTATCCACGCGAACAAAAGTAGATGGATGAAATCCTTTAGGTGTGCTAGCACCTTGTAGGATTCGGCCAAGAGGAGAAGAAGAAGAAGAACTCCAACAATTGGAGAGGAAGAAGAGAAGACACACTTAAGGAAAAATGAAACAAAACCCACTTTTGTTCTTCCATGGTGGCCGGCCACTTAATGGCCATTAATGGCCATTAAGTGGCCGGCCATAATGGCCACTAATGGCCATTAGGTGGCCTTCCTTAACCCCCTTTCAATTTGAATTCAAATTCAAATGGGGGGGGGGAAACCAAGCCAAGTCATCACTTGGTCAAGTCAAGGTGAGGTGGCCTTTTGGTCAAGTCAAACTTACCTTTTATGGAATTTCCATATTTAGTCAAGTCAAACTTGACTCCATTTCTTCTCCCATGTCAAGTCTAACTTGAAGTGGAACCAAGTCAAGTCAAACTTGATTTGGATTTGGGTCAAGTCAAACTTGCCTTTTATGGACTTTCCATATTTAGTCAAGTCAAACTTGACTCCATTTCTTCTCCCATGTCAAGTCTAACTTGAAGTGGAACCAAGTCAAGTCAAACTTGATTTGGATTTGGGTCAAGTCAAACTTGCCTTTTATGGACTTTCCATATTTAGCCAAGTCAAACTTGACTTCAATTTTTCTCCATCTATTTGTTCTTTGCGTGTGACCCTATAGGTTCTTGTAACGTTGGCAATGCTTCTAACCTCTTAGAAACATAAGCAATGAGCGGTATCTAGCAACACATCATTGCTACCCAAGTTACAAGAATGTTGAGATCCAACATCACCAATGTGACTAATAATTGTGACCATCACAATATGTGACAACGTCCTTCTATCCTCGATATCTAGATTGATCTTTCATGAGGCATAGACCGTGTCATCCTCCAATCAATCTATGTGTCTTGAACTCCAAGTAGACTCACTATAATCAAATAAGCTCAATATCTCATATTGCCTTATTTGGGCATGGCCATGCACTTAGTGATCTCACTCTATCAAGACTATGATATCTCTCCCGTCATATAGGAGGGATAGATCCCATCTACATCACTCACATCCCTCCGCATAATTTGTTACATACCCAGTAATCGCCTTTATAGTCCACCCAGTTACGGGTGACGTTTGACGAAACCAAAGTACATAACTCCTTATGTAGGGAACTATGGTGACTTCAGGTCTAAGGACTAATAGTCATACTAATAGTCACATGAGAAAGTATATGACACTCATATAACGATCCATGATACTTTCTCATGGCGGGCCATTCAGTATACATTCTCTAATGTATACCCATGTGTCAACTTGATATCTCATATCCATGACTTGTGAGATCAAGTCATCATGTTGACCTACATGCTAGTCTCTATGCATTAACATTGTCCTTGAATGTTAATACTTGACTAGGAATAATTAAGAGTAGTGTTCTCTATATCATCTCACTATCGATTCAACTAATCGATTGATATAGATAAGAACCTTCTACTCAAGGACGTTATTATACTAAGTTATTTGGCATCAATACACATAAGTACAATAACCATAAGAAATGCCTTTATATATAAGAAATATATATACAAGAATATGATACAATGAGTCCAAAAAGTAATCATCATATGATTGGCTCTAGGGCTCTCACTAACAATCTCCCACTAGCACTAGTGCCAATCGCTGTAGTATCTAATACCCAATGACCTAGTGTGACCATCATGCTTTATCTGTGCCAAAGCCTTGGTCAAGGGATCTGCGACGTTAGCCTCTGTGGGTACTCTGCAAATCTTCACATCTCCTCGATCGATGATCTCTCGAATGAGATGGAATCGCCGTAGTATGTGTTTGGTCCGCTGGTGTGAGCGAGGTTCCTTAGCCTGCGCAATAGCTCCATTGTTGTCACAATAGAGCTGTACTGGGTCGGCTATACTAGGAACCACTCCAAGCTCAGTAATGAACTTGCGGATCCAAACTGCCTCCTTTGCTGCCTCAGATGCAGCAATGTACTCAGCTTCTGTTGTAAATCACAACTGTATCCTGCTTTGAACTCTTCCAGCTGACAGCGCCACCATTTAAGCAAAACACGAACCCTGACTGTGATCTGTAGTCATCCTGGTCAGTTTGGAAGCTAGCATCACTGTAACCCTTTACAGTTAGCTCCTCTTCGCCTCCAAATATCAAGAAATATTCTTTAGTCCTTCTCAAGTACTTAAGAATATTCTTGACTGCTATCCAGTGACGTTCACCTGGATCTGACTGGTATCTGCTCGTCATGCTCAAAGCATACGAGACATCAGGACGAGTACATAACATGGCGTACATGATAGATCCTATGGCTGAGGCATAAGGGATCTTGCTCATGCGGTCTCTCTCCTCTCTAGAAGAGGGACCTTGAGTCTTCGAAAGACTCACGCCATGTGACATTGGAGATTTCCCTTCTTGGAATTCTGCATGGCAAACCGTTGCAAAACGGTATCAATGTATGTACTCTGACTTAGGCCAAGCAATCTTTTAGATCTATTTCTATAGATCTTAATGCCTAGAATGCAGGCTGCTTCACCTAAGTCCTTCATTGCGAAACAAGTCCCCAACCAAGTCTTCATAGACTGTAGCGAAGGGATGTCGTTCCCAATGAGTAGTATGTCATCCACATACAAGACTAGGAAGACTACTGTGCTCCCACTAACCATCTTGTAGACACAAGGTTCATCTTCATTCTTGATGAAACCAAACTGTTTGATCGCATCATCGAATCGAAGATTCCAGCTCCGAGAAGCTTGCTTTAGACCATAAATGGCCCTATGCAGCTTGCATACTCTGCCAGTATGCTGTGGATCTACAAAACCCTCAGGCTGTGTCATGTACACATCCTCGAGGAGGTTTCCATTCAGAAACGCTGTCTTGACATCCATCTACCAGATCTCATAATCGTGGTAGGCTGCAATAGCAAGCATGATCCGAATAGACTTAAACATCGCTACTGGAGAAAAAGTTTCATCATAGTCAATACCATGAATTTGCTTGAAACCTTTAGCTACCAGTCTACCCTTATAGGTATGAGTAAGTCCATCCATGTTAGGCTTTCTCTTAAAGACCCATTTACACCCAATGGGTTTGACCCCTTCAGGTGGATCAACCAAGGTCCAAACTTGGTTAGTGTACATGGATTCCATTTCGGATCTCATGGCTTCCAGCCATGACTCAGAATCTGGGCTCATCACAGCTTCCTGATAGGTGGTAGGTTCATTCTCAATGATCATAACGTCATCATGGTCAGGCAAGAGAAATGAATATCTCTCAGGCTGACGACGTACCCTATCAGACCTACGAAGAGGTAAGTCTACCTGAACAGGTTGTTGTTCCACAATTTCTTGTGTAACAATCTCATCCACAATTTCTTGTGGTTCCTGTTCAGTATCCATCAAGGGCTCAGTGCTATGGTCGTTGTCTTGAATTTCTTCAAGATCAAACGAACTCCCACTAGTCTTTCTAGAAACAAAATCCCTTTCTAGAAAGACCCCAGTCTTAGCAACAAACACTTTGTGTTGACTGGGAATGTAGAAGTAATATCCCTTAGTTTCCTTGGGATATCCCACGAAATAGCACTTATCAGATTTGGGTCCCAGTTTGTCTGAGACTTGACGTCGTACGTAAGCCTCACAACCCCAAACCCTCATGAAAGACAACTTGGGACTCCTCCCCGTCCATATCGTATATGGTGTCTTCATGACAGCCTTTGATGGAACACGGTTTAGTGTGAACGCTGCCGTGTCTAGAGCATATCCCCAAAAGGATATAGGAAGATCTGCGTGACTCATCATAGATCATACCATATCTAATAAGGTACGATTCCTCCTTTCGGATACACCATTCCACTGTGGTGTTCCAGGGGGAGTGAGTTGGGATAGAATCCCAGACTCAGCTAGGTAGTCACGAAACTCATGGCTCAAGTATTCTCCACCTCGATCTGATCGAAGTATCTTAATACTCTTGCCAAGTTGGTTCTGTACTTCATTTTGAATTCTTTGAACTTTTCGAAGGATTCAGACTTATGTGTCATCAAATACACATAGCCATATCTACTGAAGTCATCAGTAAATGTGATGAAGTACCTGTAACCACCTCTGGCAGCGACATTGAAAGGGCCACATACATCACTATGTATGAGTCCTAACAAGTCTGTCGCTCTTTCGCTATGTCCACTAAAGGGAGTCTTAGTCATCTTGCCTAGAAGGCATGACTCGCATGTCTCATATGATTCAATATCAAATGAGTCCAGCAAACCATCCTTATGGAGCTGGGACAAGCGACTCTCATTTATGTGGCCTAAGCGACAGTGCCAGAGATAGGTTGGGTTCAACTCATTTGATCTCAACCTCTTGGTATTCACGTTATAGATAGGACTCTCTAAGTCTAGAATATAGAGGCCATTCATCAGATGTGCGCTACAATAGAACATATCCTTTAAATAAACAGAACAACATTTGTCCTTTATTATGAATGAAAAACCTTTGTTATCTAAACATGAAACTGAAATGATATTCTTTGTTAGTACAGGTACATAACAACAGTTATTCAATTCCAGTACAAGCCCAGAGGGTAGAGATAGAAAGTAAGTCCCTATAGCAACAGCAGCAACCCTTGCTCCATTGCCTACTCGTAGGTCCACCCCGCCCTTGGCCAATGCCCTGCTATTTCTCAGCGCCTGCACATTAGTACAAATGTGAGAAGCACATCCAGTATCTAATACCCATGATGTAGAAATAGAAAGGTTGACTTCTATAACATTTATACCTGAAGTAGAAGTCTCACTTCTCTTCTTCTTCAGATCTTCCAGGTATACCTTGCAGTTCCGCTTCCAATGCCCAGTCTTACCGCAGTGGAAGCAGGTAGCATCCTTAGCAACCCCACCTTTAGGTTTGAGTGTTGAAGAGCTGGCTTTGCCCTTGGTTTGGGTCTTACCCTTACCTTTGGACTTCCACTTGCCCTTACCCTTGCCCTTACCCTTGCCCTTTTGTACCATTAGGACGGTACTGGACTTGGCAGTGGTGAGATTAGGCTCAGCAGTTCTTAACATGCTGAGTATCTCGGGCAGTGGTTTGTCTAATTCGTTCATGTTGTAATTCATGACGAATTGACGGTAACTTTCGGGCAACGATTGCAGGATTAGATCGGTAGCCAGCTCTTGGCCCAAAGGGAACCCCAACCTCTCGAGGTTCTCGACGTACCCAATCATTTTGAGTGCGTGAGTTCCTACAGAGGTTCCCTCTTTCATCTTGCATGAAAAGAGGGCCTGAGTCACTTCAAACCTCTCATGCCTTGCCTGCCCTTGATATAATTGCTTGAGGTGACCAATCATATCGTAAGCATTCATGTTCTCGTGTTGCTTCTGAAGCTCAGAGGACATGCAGCATAGCATTAGGCACGACACGTCTAACGCGTCGTCTTGATGCTTCTGATGAGCATCTCTAACGCTACGGATGGCTGAGGGTGGTGGTGCTTCAGGAACTGCTTGCTCTAGAACGTACAACTTACGTTCCTGTTTGAGGACTATCCTCAAGTTCCTGTACCAGTCCAGGAAATTAGCTCCAGTGAGCTTGTCCTTCTCAAGGACAGATCGCAGAGAGAGAGTGTTCGCGTTTGTCATGGTAATCTACAACATAAAATACAGAGAATAAATATCCACCATTGTATCATATTTATCATTTAACAAGGCCTTTAATTAAATGATGCTCCCACTGAATTATAGGGCTTTGGTAGAATCGAGTCATAGATGTGGTAAAACCACACTACTAGATCCACACCAACTAACTATAATTCTCGTAGGTCAAGATCCACATCATACTACGCCTTGAGTTAGCTTTGGCTAAATCGCCCAAGACTTAGTATGATCGGTAGGTACCAATTACCAATTGCATCTCTATGCAACTCTTGTTTATAGGATCAAGAATTAACATTTATGAATAATCTTGAGTTAGCTTTGGCTAAATCGCCCAAGACTATTGATAAATGCGATCTTGTCCTACCTTTCCAACTATTGGAATATGCCTATAGTTAGGCTCGATCCAATTGAGCTAACTAGTTACTCAATCTAATTGAGCTCAATCTAACCCAAGCGTGATAGACGGGACCAAGGTTGTCCCTCCGCATCCCACCAAGATTAAATGCATTGCTCTGCTTTGGCAGATTCAACAATCGCATATGATCATGGTAGTGATGGGTATCAAGGCTTGTTAGGCATATACGAGTTGATTTCGATTTAGATCTAATCTAATCGATGATGTGCATCGTATCAAGGCATTTATTAAATCTAATTTAACCTAAATGTGTACTAGGTGCACATCAAAATGTGGTTCCCACATTACATGTGCATCACATACACTCATGTATATTCTATTCTATACTAACATGCATCACATACATATAAGCAAAAATAAAATATACAAGAAAATTAAGTGTGATTAGTCATGGCCCTACTAAGATCTTCTCAAGCCAATGAGAAGATCTTTTGGTCAACCTAGGGTCTAGGCAGCAGCTTCTCCAAGCTCCTCCTTCCAGAACCCTATGTGTTGTCGGCTTGCTTCCCACGAGTCCGTCTTCTCCAGAATTGCCTTCATCTTTAATTTTGTACATTACAAAATTTATACTCGAGTTACATTCGAGTCTTAAACTAATTTTAACAGAAATAATAAAAAAAAACCGACACGCAGGTCGCAATCACAATACAACACCCACAACACAAATAACGGCACGCAGGCCGTAATATGAATTACACACATATTTTAATCTAATTAAAATAGGGTTTTGGGCCATGATCATCACACTTCTGTACATAATTCAAAATTATGTAATTTTATAAATTTTATATAATTTTTCTACTGATTTTTAGAATTTTTCCGAGTCACAACTCCGCGGCGGTCCCGGTAAGCGGGTTTCGGGCGTAATCGCGAGACAAGGCCCCTTGCGGGGTTAGGGGCAGCGCCCCTACTCGTGAAATAACCTTCACGAGTGTCTTCTTGCAATTATACAACGCTTTAACCCACTGTCCCAAAAACCATTTGGGTGAAACTTGCCGTTTCGGAGAAGTTTTTCTCGGTGGCTAAGTCTACAAATGCTTCGCACTCGTCGCTTTGCCTCTACGAGAAAAATTACTCAAAAATCCTAAAATTTAGAAAAATTACAGAAGCAAATATTTATCTAAATTTTGTATCTAATACAAAAAAAAATAAAAACAAAACGAGCACAAGCTTCGCTCGTGGCTCTGATACCACTATAGGGTTTTTCGGGCCACGAAAACCGCTTTTTCGCGTCGCGGAAATCCCGAAAGCCCCAATAGCAAGGATCCGAGCGAAGAAAGTCATTTCAAAAATTACGAGTGCTCGTTTGCATGCTTCAAAACCCGATCTACTCCTAGATCTAAAGAGGGATAAACATTTTACCTTTGATGCGTGCCCCGTTTAATCCCGTTCGCTCCTTTTGGATGTCGAATCTCTAAGACGTCAAGTGCCGTCCCTCTAGAAGTATCCACGCGAACAAAAGTAGATGGATGAAATCCTTTAGGTGTGCTAGCACCTTGTAGGATTCGGCCAAGAGGAGAAGAAGAAGAAGAACTCCAACAATTGGAGAGGAAGAAGAGAAGACACACTTCAAGGAAAAATGAAACAAAACCCACTTTTGTTCTTCCATGGTGGCCGTCCACTTAATGGCCATTAATGGCCATTAAGTGGCCGGCCATAATGGCCACTAATGGCCATTAGGTGGCCTTCCTTAACCCCCTTTCAATTTGAATTCAAATTCAAATGGGGGGGGGGGAAACCAAGCCAAGTCATCACTTGGTCAAGTCAAGGTGAGGTGGCCTTTTGGTCAAGTCAAACTTACCTTTTATGGAATTTTCATATTTAGTCAAGTCAAACTTGACTCCATTTCTTCTCCCATGTCAAGTCTAGCTTGAAGTGGAACCAAGTCAAGTCAAACTTGATTTGGATTTGGGTCAAGTCAAACTTGCCTTTTATGGACTTTCCATATTTAGTCAAGTCAAACTTGACTCCATTTCTTCTCCCATGTCAAGTCTAACTTGAAGTGGAACCAAGTCAAGTCAAACTTGATTTGGATTTGGGTCAAGTCAAACTTGCCTTTTATGGACTTTCCATATTTAGCCAAGTCAAACTTGACTTCAATTTTTCTCCATCTATTTGTTCTTTGCGTGTGACCCTATAGGTTCTTGTAACGTTGGCAATGCTTCTAACCTCTTAGAAACATAAGCAATGAGCGGTATCTAGCAACACATCATTGCTACCCAAGTTACAAGAATGTTGAGATCCAACATCACCAATGTGACTAATAATTGTGACCATCACAATATGTGACAATGTCCTTCTATCCTTGATATCTAGATTGATCTTTCATGAGGCATAGACCGTGTCATCCTCCAATCAATCTATGTGTCTTGAACTCCAAGTAGATTCACTATGATCAAATAAGCTCAATATCTCATATTGCCTTATTTGGGCATGGCCATGCACTTAGTGATCTCACTCTATCAAGACTATGATATCTCTCCCGTCATATAGGAGGGATAGATCCCATCTACATCACTCACATCCCTCCGCATAATTTGTTACATACCCAGTAATCACCTTTATAGTCCACCCAGTTACGGGTGACGTTTGACGAAACCAAAGTACATAACTCCTTATGTAGGGAACTATGGTGACTTCAGGTCTAAGGACTAATAGTCATACTAATAGTCACATGAGAAAGTATATGACACTCATATAACGATCCATGATACTTTCTCATGGCGGGCCATTCAGTATACATTCTCTAATGTATACCCATGTGTCAACTTGATATCTCATATCCATGACTTGTGAGATCAAGTCATCATGTTGACCTACATGCTAGTCTCTATGCATTAACATTGTCCTTGAATGTTAATACTTGACTAGGAATAATTAAGAGTAGTGTTCTCTATATCATCTCACTATCGATTCAACTAATCGATTGATATAGATAAGAACCTTCTACTCAAGGACGTTATTATACTAAGTTATTTGGCATCAATACACATAAGTACAATAACCATAAGAAATGCCTTTATATATAAGAAATATATATACAAGAATATGATACAATGAGTCCAAAAAAGTAATCATCATATGATTGGCTCTAGGGCTCTCACTAACAATATGTCTGTCATTATATTGGGATTAACAGATTGTACTCTATAATAAAATCTGAGGTCCTATCCAATTATCGAGTCAGTACAAATTGGATAACCTCTGGTTTTGGTCCTGCTCAATGTACTCAAAGCACACTAGTGTAATTCTATGGTCAAGACCAACCACACCTAATTACACTACAACCATCCCGATGGTTTATCCAATTCCATCTCGGTTGTAAGCCTCTACTTATACTAGGCAAGGAACTGATAACATGATCTTCCGTGTGACACCACACACCATATCATCTACAATGCGAAATATTGGACTTCATGCATGTACATTATGTCTTTTAGTATACACATCTTACAACAATATCATGCTATTGTGGAGATATACATATCCTTGGGGCCCTGACAATTAGTATTAGAGTCTAAACTGCTAGAAGATCTAATCGACGACTGTGCACATGAGGTATGATCTAATATCTAATCGAGCTATGTGAGTGGAATATTAACATAGAACAAAGGAAGTGTGGGCTCTCGAATTCAGATCAAGAGGATTAGACACCGGCCAGAAAATCCTTGTTGTAGCTAAGAAAGGAAGTCCTAGTAGGTTGGGTGGATCAAGGGGCAAGAAAACTTTGTAGGTTGGTTGGACTGAGGGGCAGGAAGACCTGGTGGGTCGAGGATTAGACGTCAAACGGATAGGTTTTCTGTTTGAGGAGGCCCAGTGGTCCTTCATTTGAGGGGGAGATTATTGGGACTAAAAGGTTGCAAGCATAGTTCCATATCGAAAAAACATGGGAAAGATGATAGGTTTATGAGGAAAAAATATCTCCATTGGTTTGAGGCCTTTTGGATAGAGCAAAAAGCAAAGTTACGAGGGCTTAGGCCTAAAGTGAACAATATCATGCCATTGTAGATATATGCATATCCTTGGAACCATAACAATCTAGACGGTCTGGAATACCAAACGTCTAGTAGTTTAATTGGTCTGGAGGACCGAACATCGAGAGGAAGTCCTGGGGGTCGAAGGATCGGATGCCGAGTAGGAAGCCTAAAAAGTCTAGAGGACTGGATATTTGGTAAGTCAGGTAACTTCTCTCGAGAGTAGTAGGTGAGGGCGTGTTCCCTTGAAAGGAATAGTAAGTGTCAGTCCTACCTAAGGTTTAACGAGATATCCAAAGATAGGATCGGATAGTAACGACACTGTCAAATTGTTGAATATTATCTTTATTATGCAAGTTGTGCTAACTCTATGATACAAGAAACTAAAGCTGTAAGTAGGCAGGAAAAATAGTCTTTTGGCGCTCGAGTGGACCGAGTCGACTAGAAGTCCGAGCGCTCCAAGTAAGACCAGGAGCCTAGATAGATCTGAATCCAGCTACAAGTGCAGCTGAGTTGGAAATCTAACATGATCATGATCTAGTCTTGGTCTCAATTTAGATTTCCAAAATGGATCTAAATTGGATCAATACCTATAGTCCCAGTAGGACTTGTCCTCAATGTATCTCTCCTGTAGTTGCTTACCTCCACTTAACATTTGTAGTCTTACTTGATGTCTGATCTTTTAACCCACCAGATCTTTCTGTCAGATATCCCATCTGGACATCAGTCAGTTGTCCGGTCATGCTGACCCAATTGGTCTTCCTATCAAATATTAGGTCCTCTCTGACCTATTTAGGCTTCCTGCATTTGGTCCTCCTAATCTAATTGGATTTTAGCCTAGTGTCTGGTTCTCTAGACTCATCAGGTCTTTTAGTCTGCATACTGGGTAAACACATATTACATTACAACAAGACTTAATTTTGAACTTTTGAGAACATCAAAATATAGATTTGATTCTGATGCTTTGTATACCAATAATCTTCACTTTTTTAATGTTTGATAATCTAATTCAAAGTTAAATTATATAATAGCAAATAGCAATAAAATATCTCCCCCACAAAGTAAACTCTCCCACTGAGTTTAACATTCTTGAGGTAACAATATTTTTCAAAAAAATAATTTTTAACCCTTATTTCTCCCCTTTTGACACAAATAAAAAAAACTATTGTACATAATTTTCAAAGCAATGTTGGAAATAAATGATGTATGTTTTTCATTAATAATGTATTTCCAAAGATAAGATTAATATTTTTATGAAAATGTATTTCAAAAAAATATTTTCAAGATTATAATATATTTTCAAAATCTTTTCAAACTTTTTATCAAGATACATTATTTCAAAATATTTTTGTTTTATATAATGATGTTTTTCAAAAATATTTTTTTTTCATAAGAGTTTTCATGATGTTTTTTGAAATATGCTAAGTAAAACTCTATTTTGTTTCAAAGAAATATTTTTAGGGAAAACATTAATTTTAAAAACAAACAGTTTTTGGTTTTTTAACATCATTTTAAGGAGAAGGTTTCGATAGAGTTTTTTAAAAAATCAATTTTCAGAAAGTATTTATTTTTAAAATGATTATTTAATTTTATAAATTACTTCTATTTTGATAACTTTAAAAAATCATTTTCTAAAAATACTGTGTTTTCAAAAAATTTAAGGATAAATAATTAAAAAATTCCTATTTGTTGTGAAATTATATAAATAATTACAAATGAAAAAGAAATATTATTCACCTTTTCTTTTTTTCTTATATACCTAGAATGAATACATATATATGATATTTATAGGGATACCTCTTGAAACTCCTATTCTCATACATTTACATAACATAAGAGGATAGGAAAAATGATGGGAAGCTAGAGGGAGTTTATGGGCATCCACATGTTATTTTAGAACACTCCCCCTTGGATGCCCATAATTAAGAAATCTGCCTCATTAAAACCTTACTAGGAAAAATCAGATGGGAAAAACCCTAGTGAGGGAAATGAGTACGTCATTCCATAATTGTATCACTATAAATTTATCGAACAACATAATAGAATTTATTCCCCATGTATGAAATATCATTTGAGATTTCCGTATCGCCGCATTCCAATACCATGTATTAATTTCTTAAATGTTATTGTAGGTAATACTTTGGTGAATAAATATGTCAAGTTATCATTAGAACGAATCTGTTGAACTTTAATATCACTATTCTTTTGTAGATCATGAGTGAAGAAGAATTTTGGAGAAACATGTTTAATTCTATCCCTTTTGATGTACCCTTCCTTTAATTGAGCTATACATGTTGCATTGTCTGTTAGTGTATGCACTTATGTGCCAAGACACTTTTATGTATTTATGGATAATTATTTTAATAAAGACAAGTATTTGGCATTAATCATTTACTTTTCTGTACGTATATGATTAATGATAAAGTCCCACAGATTAATGGTTATATTATTCTGAAAATCGTCCTTGATCGGATAGATATCTAGAGGGGACATAGATATCTAGATCAACGCTATGTATGACTAGGTCAAGATAGACCGGAGGGATGGATATCCAAGTTGTACTTGGGGGTGCCTTGAGTTTAGAGGTATACTAGACACGACCCACTTAAGAGAACACCACATATTAAGCATCATTGGTAGTTCGTCTTAATGAACGAGTATAACTGATCATTTGACTTGAGACCTTCATATATTCTATGCGTGGAGTTATATACTTTGACACCGTTAAAAGCAGTCTTTAATCGTATTGTGATTAATATGGTAGTTGGGTGTATGACAAAATGTAGAGAGAATAATGTTGAGTTAATAGAGGATTCATCGCTCTCTTGGATTAGAGAGTTAACATCCTCGAAATCCATGGCCATGGGAGGAATGATTATTGTAACGACCCAAAAAATTCTCTTAATATTTTCTTAAAATATTAAGCATATTTAAATAATTTTCCAAGCGACCAAGAAATATTAAGGAGAACTTAGGCCTAGAAAATCCATTTTTTCTCATTTAAATTGAGAAAACTAAGTACCAATGAGCTTTAAATGGGCTCCGAAAATGGGTATTAATTAGGTAAAATTAATATAAATTAGGTAAAATTAATATAAATGTAAAAGAATTTTATTTAGGAATATTGGCATAATTATGGGTGATTTTAGGGGGATTTTCGGAATTTAGGAAATAAAAATAATAAAATAAATGAAATAAAAATAAAATAAAAATAAAGGTGCATGAGCCAAGGATTGAACCTTGGACCTCTTGTACAACCATGTAAGCCTTAACCAACTCACCTAGCAAGGGATTTCTATGAGGAAATGAAATGGATATAAGTTATGATTAAGAAGAAGATGAAGAGTCATGGAGAGACTCTTCATTTGCCTCCTTAATGGGCTATTAAAGGGGGGTTTTGGGAGTTACCTCTTCTTCCCATCACTTGCATTTCGAAACCTCTCCCTTCCCTCATCCTAGCCGAATACCCAAGGAGGAGTTCTCCCTTGGAAAAACTTCCTTCAAGGTTCCATCTCCTAGATCTAAAGTCTCTTCCAAGGATACAAGGACAAGGGTGTTCAAGGGTCCAAAGATCTTACCATTTTCTTCTCTTCCAAGGTTCAAAAAATCAAGAAACCCAAGGTAAGACTCCCTCACCTGTGGTATAATAGTTCCCTATGATTTTTATGATTGTTAGTATGATATATAGTGGTTGGTTTTCGAATTGGATGTTGAAAGGAAAGAAAACCGAGACCCTCATGTTTAAGGGTTTCGGCCACCATGATTTGAATGTCTATAAATATGTTAAAAATCTTTATAATGTTATTTAATGTTCCCTTATGATGTGTAGAGGTTAATTATAATTTTTGGGAATTTTTGGAGTACCCTAGGACACTCTAGGGTTTCGGCCAACATGAAAGGGACAAAAACCAAGGTCCCTATGTTTATGGGTTTCGGCCACCATGATTTAAATGTCTATAAATATGTTAAAAATCTTTATAATGTTATTTAATGTTCCCTTATGATGTGTAGAGGTTAAGTATAATTTTTGGGAATTTTTGGAGTACCCTAGGACACTCTAGGGTTTCGGCCAACATGAAAGGGACAAAAACCAAGGTCCCTATGTTTATGGGTTTCGGCCACCATGATTTAAATGTATATAAATATGTTAAAAATATTTATAATGTTATTTAATGTTCCCTTATGATGTTTAGAGGTTAAGTGTAATTTTTGGGAATTTTTGGAGTACCCTAGGACACCCTAGGGTTTCGTCCAACATGAAAGAAACAAAACTAAGAACCCTAAGTTTAAGGGTTTCGGTCACCATGATTTAAAGGTCTATAATTAATCCAAAAATATTGATAATGTTAATTTATGTTCCCTTATGATGTGGGGAGGTTAAGTATAATTTCTGGGAATTTTTGGATTACCCTAGAGACCCCATATGTTTCGGCCAACCTCAAGGACCCAAGGGTTAGGGTTGAGCCTTTAACTTCAAGTATATGTTTATGTGTTTCCATGATAAGTATGATAAGTATATGTTCAGAATATGAATGATGCCATGATAAGAATGATAGGGTTATGATCACGATAAAAATGATGCTATGATATGTTAGGTTCATGATATGAATGATGCCATGTTAAGTATGTTATGTTTATGTTTAAGAATGAGGATGATGCCATGTTTAAGAATGAAAATGATGCCATGTTAAGAATGAAAATGATGCCATGTCTAAAAATGAAAGTGAAGAATGAAGTTAAGGTTCATGCCTTTAAGGCATAATGATGATGTTAAGTATGATGAATGAATGAATATGCTATGAATGATGATGAATGAAAGATGATGCTTATGTCTTTAAGGCATAAATATGCTAAGACGGCACGGTCGATGGTCGACGGTACGACGGTCGTGAGGACCGGTAAATGGGCCGGTAGACGGGCCGAGCCGTAACAAGTTATGTTATGTTAAAGATTCCATGAATGTCTTATGAATGATGAAGCATGAAAAGTATTTTACTTTATGAATGGGCTTGTACCGAACCGAAGTATGGGTCCAAGGGATGGGTACCTTAAGAACGCCCCGGTTTTGGACTACCGAAGCTGTCCACGGTTCTGGCACTACCGGAGCTGTGCAACAGGGATGGGCACCTTAAGAACGCCTCGGTTCGGGGACTAACGACAATGCTGTCCTTACCCTAGTAGGTCGGGGCTCGCGACCTCGGACTTGCTAGGGATGCGCGCTATGATGTATGTATGTGGTACAAGCCGGGGACCCCAAATGATGTTATGATGATTATGTTTAAGCAAATTAAAAGTATGTTTTAAAAGTTAAGCATCCTTATGTATATGCATTCCACTCATGCATCCATTCATGTTATGCATTATGCTATGTTGATAAGATTTTATGCTTATGTTTCATGTTAAGAAGTATGCATGAGAATGAATGAATTATGCCATGCTTAGAATGTTCACTATGTTTACGAAATGCCATGAACTATGCCATGCTTAGAATGTTCACTATGTTTACGATATGCCATGAATTATGCCATGCTTAGAATGTTCACTATGTTTATGATTCATACCGTGAATTATGCCATGCTTAGAATGACTACTATGTTTATGATTTATGCCATGAATTATGCCATGCGTAGAATGTCTACTATGTTATGATTTATGCCATGAATTATGCCATGCTTAGAAGGTTTACTATGTTTATGTTCATGCCATGCTATGTATACGATAAGTGATTTAAGATGTTATGTTTTAAGTAGAGCACCAAGTATGTTAATGTTTTCATGTGCTCATTATGAGATGATGAATGATGAATGGTTTTGTGAGTAGGAAAGAGTCTTACTAAGCCTGTGTGCTTATAGGCTTATTTCCTTATACCGCAGATCATTCAAGGGGACAATGAAGGAAGCAGCAGGAGGGCAAGAACGCATGTGTGTAGTAGTGACTTGGCCCAGGAAACTCTATGTTTACTGTTTATGCTAGAACTTCACCTTGGTTATTTATATGTCTGACTTATGGAACCTTATGATATGACGTTACGTATGACATGATATGATATGATGCTTAAGTTCAAAGTTAATATGCTAAGGTTCCTATGTCATTAAGTTAAGAATGGTAATAGGGCATGTATAAGTTAAAGTTATTCCGTTGCCTTATGATGTCTACATGCCCTAAGCATGTTAACGTAACGCCGCTTATGAAAAAAAAAAGCGGGCGTTACAATTATCATTCAAGATGAGTCTATTATATCTTGAAAATCAAGTAAAACAATTAATTGGTGATGATGCATACTGCACCGAATTAATTGGGATGTAGGATAAAGATGAAGAGATTGAATTACACAGTAATCGGTTCATGGAGGTTTTAGTTTATAACTAATATTCTATCACGTTGGGTGCCTAAAAACTGTTGCTAGATGGTTACCTTAGTCTGTATATGGATTTACACTGCCTTCCTGTATAGAACCTAGAGGGTCGCACGCATAGCACATAGACGCGAACAGTATCTGTAATTGATTATTTTAGTGGATACTAAAATTAATCAATTAATTATTTCTGAATAATAATTAATTGGATTATTAATTATTTTTGAAATATCGGAAGCTAGAACAGATCAAGATCAAATATGGATTTATTTGATATAGAGAAGAGAGAGTAGAATATATATCTTATTCTCTTTGGAGAATTTGAAGAATCACAATTATTGTGGCAATAATGGAGAAGATGAAAAGTCTCTATTAATGAATATTAATGGAGAATTTAAAGAGTTGCATTCATTATAATTAATAGAGAAGATGAAGAGTTATGTCTCTTCATCTTCCTTGGAGGCTATATATAGCCATCATTGGAAGAAGACCAGGTGGCTCTAATGTCTTCTCTGTGGTCTCTCTTGTGCGAGCTCTCTTCGTCTCTCCCGGGAAGCTTTCGGCAGCCTACTTCTTCTCTAGTTAGAGATGCATCTCCAGATCCGTAGTACATCCGAAAGAATTCAGTCAATCCAAGTGGCTAGCACCTAACGGATCATCTAGTTCATGATCTTGTGCGCGTGGATACCGCTAGAGGAATCACACGTGGGGCTCTCATATGTTCGTGATATTATTCACATATAAGCAAAGGATTACAAGGTAGGTTTTCAATTTATGCTTATTTTCGCATCATTTTGTTTAGAACTATATGTACCACGAAAAGATCCATGATTTAAGAGCAGATTTTTGCTTTATTATAAATATTTCGCTGCGCTCATAACCTAACAGTGGTATCAGAGCCAATCGTGGTTGGATCATATAGTTCAAATCCTCTTCTTCAAATTTTGAAGATTAGTGCTTCGAGAGATTTCGAAGAAATTTTTTTATTTGTCTCATGTGTTATGATTTAACATTTCAAGATAGAAATGTAGAAATGAATTTTATCTATTGAACCTATAGAGAAATACATGTTACAATTTAGATATGAATCTCGTAATGATATTGTGTGGACACACAAGAAGTGAATTAATGGTGAGACATTTTATTAATTATAAAATCCCTTAAATATTAAGTCAAGATTTGTTGAAAGCCCTCCATTAATAACTGTGATGATAGTTAGAGTTTTTACATGAGTCGGTATAGCTTAGCTATGGGCTTGTGTCAAAATATCTATAATTTATTATAATTATTAGTGGGTTGATTTAAATCAAATTCGTTGACTTGTTTAGCTCAACTAGGGTCAACTGATTTGAGGGGAAAGTGTTGAGAATATAAGGCTCGATAAATGTATATCGAAAGTCACAGAGAATGGTGATTGGCAAGTTAAGGCCTACTTGATGAATATAGCATGCAGGTACAGCTCAGCAGTGTGCGTACTATATGATTCAGGATTTCGATCATATTAGGAATTGTTACCAACCAATTCCCGATTCTAACAGTGGGGGCTATTGGACCTGAATAAAATAATAGGAGTTATAAAGTCCTTTATTAAATATATTCCATAAATACTAAAACTCTGCTCTAAATTTTAGATGACAAACACAAGTACCCTTTCGTTGCGAAGTATTCTCGAGAAAGAGAATGTCCTCCTCGATTCAAACTACATGGAATGGTATAGGAAATTGAAAATTGTCTTGAGACACGAGAGAAAAATTTACGTGCTCAAAGATGAACCTATGAATGAGCCTGTGCTAAATGCATCGGAGGAAGATCAGTCATATTACTCTCAGTACTTGGAAGATGCATTGGATGTACAATGCATCATGCTGTCATCTATGTCTCCCGAGTTGCAGAGACAACATGAGAACATGAGTGCTAGGGAGATTGATTAGCACTTGCGTGAGTTCTTCCAAGAGAGTGTGAAAGTAGAGAGGTATGATACCTCTCGAGCATTGTTTCGTACCATGTTGGAAGAAGGAAATCAAGTTGGGCCTCATGTACTCAAGATGATAGGATACATAGAAAGACTCGAGAGCTTCGGTTTCAAGTTAGACCAGGACTTGGCCATTGACTTGGTCTTGTCGTCACTACCTCCATATTTTTCCCAGTTCTTGTTGAACTTCAACATGAACAGTATGGACAAGAGTTTGACTGATCTGATGACAATGCTAAAAACTGGTGAGAAGGATATGAAGGTAAACCCTTCATTGCATACAATGATGGTAAGAAAAATAAACAAGCGCCCTAACACCGGGAAATATAATCCCAAGGCTAATGCAGTGAAGAATCCCGAATATCAAGCTCAGAAGAAGTTCAAAAAGGGGACGCAGGTGCCTAAATCTAATGAGAAGGAGGCCATGTGCTTCTACTGTGGCAAGAAAGGTCACTGGAAGAAAAACTGCTACATTTTCATGAAGAAGAATGCCAGTGGAGCGGATGCTTCAGGTATCTTTATGTTACAGTGCAATCTTTCTGTTTCTTCATCATGGGTTATAGATTCTGGAAGTAGTTCTCACATTTGTGCGAACATGCAGAGTCTAAGTGACTGCAGACGGTTGTCCAAAGGCGAGATGGACCTACGAGTGGCTAATGGGGCTAGAGTTGCTGCATTAGCTGTAGGAACTTATTCAATAAATTGCCTAGTGGACTAGTTTTGAATTTAGAAAACTATTATTTTGTTCCTAGTTTCTCAAAGAATATCATTTCGGTGTCAAGTTTGGGCGCCAAGGGATTTGTATTTCAATTCAAGGACAAGTCATACTCCTTTTATTTGAATAATATATTCTATGGGAATGGTTCAATGAATAACGGTCTTTATGTTCTTAACTTAGATGAATCGATTTATTGTATTGAAAACAAGAAACAGAAATTGCATGACTCAAACTTGACACATCTCTGGCACTGTAGACTTGGACATGTAACCCAAAAACACATTGCTAAATTACTCAGTAATGGGTATTTGGACTCTTTTGAGTTAGAGCCCATAGATACATGCGTAGCATGTTTACAAGGTAAAATGACCAAGAAACCTTCACCAAGATAGGTGAACGGGCAAAGGAACTACTAGAACTCATACATCGTGATGTGTGTGGTCCATTGCAAGTTCAGGCTAGAGGAGCTTATACCTAATTCGTGACTTTTACTGATGATTTAAGCAGATATGGATAGATCTACTTAATGAGGCATAAGTCTGAAACTCTAGATAAGTTCAGGGAGTTCAAGAACTAGGTAGAAAATCAAAGTGGCAGGAAGATTAAAGCTCTTCGAAGTGATCGAGGTGGCGAGTATCTAAGCCAAGAGTTCGTTGATTACCTAAAAGAGTGTGGCATAGTTTCCCAACTTACACCTCCTAGAATGCCGGAGTGGAATGGTGTTTCAGAAAGGAGAAATCACACACTCATGGAAATGGTTAGATCAATGATGAGTCATGCAAGTCTTCCAATGTCGTTCTGGGGCTATGCCTTAGAAACAGCGGCATACATACATAACCGAGTTCCAACCAAGTCAGTAGACAAGACTCCTTATGAATTATGGTTTGGAAAGAAATCAAATTTGTCTTATCTTAAGATATGGGGTTGTGATGCTTATGTGAAGAATGAAAATTCTAATAAGCATGCAGCAAGATCCATAAAGTGCATGTTTGTAGGTTATCCCAAGGCTACAATGAGATACCATTTTTATCTCCCAAGTGAGCACAAAGTTATTGTTGCTCGATATGCCACTTTCTTTGGAAAGAGAGTTTATATCTAAAGAAAATAGTGGGAGTAAAGAATGTCTTAAAGAAATTACATACTCTACAAACAGGTTGGAAGATGAACAGTTGGACAGAGAGACAGTACCACAAGTACAAGTGCCTCCTTTATCCGAGACTGATCCAGAAACGTGAGATCAACGTAAGTCTACAAGAATACACCGACAGCCAGATAGATATGATTGGTTGGTAACCCAAGATGAGGAAGTGCTACTCATCGAGGAAGATGAACCGTCGACTTACGAGGAAACAATTATGTCAAATGATTCTAAGAAATGGCTAGAAGCCATGAAATCTGAAATGGACTCCATGTATGCCAACCAAGTTTGGGAGTTGGTTGGTGTGCCAGTTGGGGTAAAACCCATAGGGTGCAAGTGGATCTTCAAGAAGAAGTTTGACATGGATGGGAACGTAAGTACCTATAAAGCAAGGATTGTGGCAAAGGGTTTCAATCAACGTCAAGGAATTGACTATGATGAAACATTCTCGCCCGTTGCAATGCTTATGTCCATTAGGATTTTGCTAGCTATAGCAGCTTACAAGGATTATGAGATTTGGCAAATGGATGTTAAAACTACTTTTCTAAATGGAAGGTTACAGGAGAAAGTATATATGACACAACCTACCGATTTTATAACATCTAAGAACGCCAATAAATTATGTAAGCTCAAGAAGTCCATTTATGGACTAAAGCAAGCATCTCGGAGTTGGAATCTGCGATTTGACGAAGCAATTAAAGATTTTTTCCTTTGTCAAGAATCCAGAAGAACCTTGCATTTACAAGAAGGTTAGTGGGAGCAAGATTACGTTCCTAATATTGTATGTTGATGATATACTTCTCATAGGAAATGATATCCCTAGCCTAGAATCTACCAAGAATTGGCTGGGAGAGTGTTTTTCAATGAAAGAACTTGGGGATGCAACCTATGTCTTAGGTATTAGAATATACCGAGATAGACAAAGAAGGTTACTAGCGTTGAGTCAAGGTACATATATTGACAAAATATTGAATAGATTCAGCATGCAAGACTCCAAGAGAGGATTTTTGCCAGTGTCACATGGTGTACATCTCTCCAAGGCTATGTGTCCAAGGACACAAGAGGAGAGAAGTAGAATGGGTAAGATATCTTATGCTTCGGCTATAGGGTCTATAATGTATGCTATGATATGCACTCGACCAGATGTCTCGTATGCTTTAAGCATGACAAGTAGATATTAGTCAGATCCTGGAGAGGGTCATTGGACTGCAGTAAAGACTATTCTCAAGTATCTTAGAAGAACAAAGAACATGTTCTTAGTTTTTGGAGGAGACGAGGAATTGGTCGTTAGAGGATATACTGATGCCAGTTTCCAAATAGATCGGGATGATCTGAAGTCGCAACAAGGGTATAAGTTTTGTTTGAATGGTGCAGCTATCTGCTGGAGGAGCTCCAAGCAGGAGACAGTTGCAGATTCAACAGCTGAGTCTGAGTACATAGCAGCTTCGGAGGCAGCAAAGGAAGCTGTGTGGATCAAGAACTTCATAGTGGAGCTTGAAGTGGTTCCTAGCATTATTGATCCAGTTGTGTTATATTGTGACAATAATGCGGCTATAGCGCAAGCAAAGGAGCCAAGGTCTCACCAACGATCCAAGCACGTGCTAAGGAAGTATCACCTCCTCAGAGAGATTGTTCAGAGGGGTGACGTGTTGATTAGCAGAGTATATACTAGCGAGAATATCGCAGACCCACTCACCAAGGCCTTACCTCTACAGAAACATGAGACAAGTGAGGAACCTTGGACTGAGAGTCCAGAGTGTTTGGCAATAGTGCAAGTGGGAGATTGTTAGTGTGTGCACTTATATGCCAAGACACTTTTATGTATTTATAGATAATTATTTTAATAAAGGTAAGTATTTGGCATTAATCATTTACTTTTCTGTATGTATATGATTAATGATAAAGTCCCATAGATTAATGGTTATATTATTCTGAAAATCATCCTTGATTGATAGATATCTAGAGGGGACATAGATATCTAGATCAACGCTATGTATGACTAGGTCAAGATAGACCGGAGGGATGGATATCCAAGTTGTACTTGGGGGTGCCTTGAGTTTAGAGGTACACTGGACATGACCCACTTAAGAGAACACCACATATTAAGCATCATTGGTAGTTCGTCTTAATGAACGAGTGTAACCGATCTTTTGACTTGAGGCCTTCTTATATTCTATGCGCGGAGTTATATACTTTGACACCATTAAAAGCAGTCTTTAATCGGATTGTGATTAATACGGTAGTTGGGTGTATGAAAAAATGTAGAGAGATTAATGTTGAGTTAATAGAGGATTCATCGCTCTCTTGGATTAGAAAGTTAACATCCTGGCCGCTTGATAGAGATATTAGTGACTCGAAATCCATGGCCATGGGAGGAATGATTATCATTCAAGATGAGTCTATTATATCTTAAAAATCAAGTAAAACAATTAATTGGTGATGATGCATACTGCACTGAATTAATTGGGATGTAGGATAATGATGAAGAGATTGAATTACACAGTAATCGGTTCATGGAGGTTTTAGTTTATAACTAATATTCTATCACGTTGGGTGGCTAAAAACTGTTGCTAGATGGTTACCTTAGTCTATGTATGGATTTACACTGCCTTCATGTATAGAACCTAGAGGGTCGCACGCATAGCACATAGACGCGAATAGTATCTGTAGTTGATTATTTTAGTGGATACTAAAATTAATCAATTTATTATTTCTGAATAAGAATTAATTGGATTATTAATTATTTCTGAAATATCGAAAACTAGAACAGATCAAGATCAAATATGGATTTATTTGATATAGAGAAGAGAGAGTAGAATTTATATCTTATTATCTTTGGAGAATTTGAAGAATCACAATTATTGTGGCAATAATGGAGAAGATGAAAAGTCTCTATTAATGAATATTAATGGAGAATTTAAAGAGTTGCATTCATTATAATTAATAGAGAAGATGAAGAGTTACGTCTCTTCATCTTCCTTGGAGGCTATATATAGCCATCCTTGGAAGAAGACTAGGTGGCTCTAAGGTCTTCTCTGTGGTCTCTCTTGTGCGAGCTCTCTTCGTCTCTCTCGGGAAGCCTTCGGCAGCCTACTTCTTCTCTAGTTGGAGACGCATCTCCAGATCCGTAGTGCATTCGAAAGAATTCAGCCGATCCAAGTGGCTAGCACCTAACGGATCATCTAGTTCGTGATCTTGTGCGCGTGGATACCGCTAGAGGAGTCACATGTGGGGCTCTCATCTGTTCGTGATATTATTCACAAATAAGCAAAGGATTACATGGTATGTTTTCAGTTTATGCTTGTTTTCGCATCATTTTGTTTAGAACTATATGTACCACGAAAAGATCCATGATTTAAGAGCAGATTTTTGCTTTATTATAAATATTCCGCTGCGCTCAGAACCTAACATTGTCTTAATGTTAGCAGCTAATCCACATTTTTCCTAGACGAGCTTTATATCTTATGATTTCATTATTCTCATTTTGCTTTCGGAAACCCCATTTATACCCTACAGGGGTTACACCTTTTGGTGTTTGAACTACAGGTCCCAAAACCTCACGTTTTGCAAGTGAGTTTAATTTCTCTTGGATTGTATCTTTCCGTTTTGGCCAATCATGCATATTATGATTGTGTTCAATAGATTGAGGTTCTTGATCATCATTTTCATATGCAATATCAAGTGCTACACTGTATGTAAATTTATTGTCAGCAACTAATTTTGATCGATTCAATTTCTTCCCCGTCCTGATATAATTTATTGAGATCTCTTCATTATTTTCAAGTACCTGGACCTCTTCTGGGATTTTATCAATAGTTATGTTAGTCGTATCTAGAGGAGACCGAGACACTTCAAAATGCATCTTGATTAGTTGCTCCTTTTCTTTTTAAGGGATTTTTATCTTTAGAACCAATCAGTCTACCATGCTTAAGGCAACTAGTAGTCTCATTAATTGATTGTCCAATTAGTACATCAATATGAGCTAGAGCATTAATAGCTGGTATATGTGACTTAGTCACTCTTTTCAGGTCAGTGAATGCATTAGGCAATTGATTTGAAATATTTTGTAAATGTATTATTCTCTGAACTTCAAGTTCACATTGATTTGTACGAGGATCAAATTGCAGTAATGATGCATGCCAAGTGACTTCTTTGAAAAAATCTTTATTTTGTCCCCCTATCTTTGGAAAAATTATTTCATTAAACTGACAGTCGGCAACCCGTTTTATAAAGATATCTCCCATCATTGGTTCCAAATATCTTATAATTCAAGGGGAATCATATCCAACATATATTCTCAATTTCCTTTGGGGTTCCATTTTAGTACGTTGTACTAGACTAAGTGGATATATTAGGCTCTTGACCAAAAGTCAATTGTAAAGGGGAGAATAAATGATAACTTGTTGGCCTGATAAGTACAAGTACTGTTGCATGCAAAATAACATGTCTCCAAATGGATATAGGGAGCTTAATTCTCATAATCAATGGTTTAGGTATTAACTGGAGGCGTTTAATAAATGATTAGGCTAAACCATTTTGTGTGTGAACATAAGCAATAGGATATTCAACAGTTATCCCAATAGACATACAATAGTCATTAAATACTTAGGATGTAAATTCACTAGCATTATCAAGACGTATTTTTTTGATAGAATATTCTGGAAATTGTGCTCTCAATCAAATTATTTGTGTAATCAATCTCACAAACGACAGATTACGAGTTGATAATAAACATACATGTGATCATCTTGTAGAGGCATCAATTAGAACCATAAAGTATTTAAATGGTCCACATGGTGGGTGAATAAGCCCACATATATCGCCTTGTATATGTCGGTGATCGTGTGGTCGGCAAGAGGGAGGTGAATTGCCCTTGCAAATAAAACCAATCTCTTGTTCTTTCTCAACAAAGATAACGATTAGTTCGCACAAATAAATAACATAAGCAAAAATAGATTAATAATGTAAATAGCAAATGGTAGAGGCACAAACAATTACTTGGTTTGCAATTAGGAATGTTGCTAATCCAAGGCAAAAGTATAGCTCGATTTCCTAAATAACTCCTTGGGGCAGAGAAGTCTCTTATAGAAATGTAAAACTCAAAAAATAGAGGAAAACAAAAAGGAAATTCATTTACAGTGAATTGCTATTTGGAACTTATTAGGATGTATACTAAAAATCTAGCTTTTGTATGGACATCTACATTTTGGAATAAGAATCACATGGTCATTGTTTGCATTTTATATTTGTTATATGTGTGCATATTGTCCTTTACTTTACATTGTAGATAACATGGTGTGTGATGTCACACAGAAGATCATGTTATCAGTCTCTTGTGAAGTAAAGCAGTGGCTCACAACCGAGATGGATTTGGACAAATCATCGGAATGGTTGTAGTGTAATTTGGTATTAGTCTATCTTGACTATAGAATTACATTAGTACACTTTGTGTGTATTAAGCAGGACTGACTTAGAGGTGATTCGATTTATACTGACTATATAATCGAATCATATCTCAGATATTATGGTGTACATGCTCTTAATCCCGATATAATAACGGGCACATGTACTTAATATCTATTTCTTTGATTTACCAATGGGCGAAATTTATTTGTTAAATCAATAGGCCCAATAAATTGAGAAATAATATTATTTACATGGTGTGTCATTGATTGTAGAAAGAAATCGTGTCCTAATGTATTAGGATGATGATGTCCCCTTAAGGAGCTCATAAAGTTCATCATGTAAATCCTGCAAGTGGACTTGGTCCGACATGATGATAAGGTTGAGTGGTACTACTCATGGAGTTAGATATTAATTAATTAAATTATCAGAAATTTAATTAATTAATGGATATGCGAGATCTTAAACACAGAGAGATTATGTACACATAATATGGTGGATCCCATATTTATTTATGGGGGTTGGTGCGGTAGTTCAATGATAACCCTTTAGTGGACCGGGTTATCATTAATGGATTGGGCTTTGGATCCATTAGGAGACCAAAACCAACTCCTCCTCATGGTCCCTATTGTAGCCTATATATACCTTATTGTTAGGATCTTACCGTTTGCTAGAGGGGGGGTGAATATCAAGTTTTCGATCTTTCTTCCTACAAATGTTAGTGTGCAAGCGGAATAATGAAAACTAAAACTAACAAACAAGAAAGACACACTGATTTACGTGGTTCGGAGATGAAACTCCTACTCCACGGCTGTCTGTAAGGTGGACGATCTCGATCCTTCGGTGGATGATTCCCCAGAGCACCTCCGGCTAGCGTTTGACGCTCCTTGTGAGTGGAGAAACCTCTCCACAACCCTTGGACAATCCCTGAGCACTAGTAGGCTACTAACAAGCTCTAACCAAGCTAGTTTCACCAAGAAGAAATAGCCATAAACGGGCTCCCTTAAATAGAGCTTGAGGTTGATTTGACCATTACAGGTCGACTGGTCCAGTACCAGTCGATTGGTCGAATTTGAATGGCAATTTAAATTCTGGTCACCATCAGTCAATTGGTCCAAGACTAGTCAACTGATCTTTTTGTGGACCCTATCAGTCGACTGGTCCCTCACCAGTCGACTGGTCCACTCCTTAAGTCTAGGGTTACACTTCTCGAGTACATTTCTCTCACCACTCGACCCCTCACAACTTAGCCCCCGAGTACAATTCCCTCAGCACTCGAAACCACATGACCTGGTTGACTCTTCATCCAGCAGCCTCGATCTGTTGCCTTCAAGCCCTCTTCGACTTTGGCTCCCGTCCCTTAGATGCGCACACAAGACCTCGGCTTGCCTCCATGCCATCATTCATGCATGCCTCGAAGTCTGCTTCCCTCAGCTCATTGTTCCTGCTCCAGCAGCCTCGACCTGTTGCCTTTAAGCCCTCTTTGACTTTGGCTCTCGTCCCTCAGATGCGCACACAAGCCCTCGGCTTGCCTCCATGTCATCCTTCACGTACGTCTCGAAGTCCGCTTCCCTCTGCTCATCGTCCCTGCTTTGTCCATGGTCCCTCGGATGCACACACAAGCCCATGACTTGCCTCCATGCCACCCTTCACTGTACCCGAAGATGTTCAACCAAGTCTATATGTATCCTGCAAACTTGCACACTCACATGCACATATTAGATCAACATGAAATCCTAACTTAATTATATTGACACACACATCAAAACTCATGATCCTCCCGATTATACTTGGGCTGATTGCCCCAACACTCATGAGTCATGAAACCAAGGCATCACAATTAACCTAGGATTTTCTCTCTTCTATCCTCTCCTCTCTCTCCTAGGGTTGGGCGGTGCACGCAATCTAACGCCCGTCCTTATATCTACCCTAAAGGCGGGGTTACGGGTCCATACATTCATCTCATATATCATGTTAAGCATGTATATCCAAACAAAACAATTAGAATACAAGAAGTGTAGTAAGCATGCTTATTGAAGACTAATTTACCAAGCAAGGTTTTTTTCATATCATCCATGCAACTACAACATAATAGAGAGATCATTTAACTTCATAATTTACTGATCTAAATAAGTTACTGATCTAAACATGGTTTGAACAAGATAGAGCACAGCATTGGGCAAAGGGGCATGGTAAGAATATAGCAAGAGTTACCTAGTCTTAGATACATGCAAAAGAAGCATTCATAAGCAACAGGAAATAGTAAATATCTAGCATTTTACTTAGCATGTATACTACAAGAATTAGACATTAATGATAGTGTTATCTAACATGACATAGGTTTCATATCTCTAAACTTAATCAACAGTAGAGTAGACATAATCATCACACATTCAGAGTATAGTAATACAATTGCAATCTTTTATTGGAAGCAGTTTAGATTCTAGACAAAAAGAAGGTAGATAAGAATCTTTCGTTCTTTCCCGAGCCATCACCACACACATCCTCTAGCTTTCTCTCTGCCTCTTCCTTTAGTTCAAGTATTTCTTACCGCTATCTGCAGCATAAGAAAAACAACATGAACTAGTAAGCAAAACATGCTTAGTAAGAATCCGGGCCTACTCGCAAAACCATATCGATACATCATATCATGTACTCAGTAATCAAGATAGAACAAGATTATAAGCATCATAAGCATCTCATCAAAGCATCATAAGCATCACATCAAATATCTCTAAGTACTTACAGAACAAGATCATCACATAATGAGAAAATATGCTTTTCAAAAAGTTCCATAAAGGTAAGTACTTAAAAATACAATATCATCCAGGGCCCAGTTGTAGTACCACATCAAGCGCGTTCCCTAATAAATTGGGGTAGCGAGCCACCAATCTAATTAGAGCAGAACCCTTCCGTCCTACCAATGCCATGACCTTCAGTTAACATGCACATTGGATTTGTTTAACGACCCCCTTCCGAGTCGGGTACACAACTTTCAAAGTAAAGTAATTTATCATGCAATTACTCATATATGTATATGCCTAAAGGTACTCTTAATCACATCTTAAAGGGACACACCACTCATCAAGGGTGCTCTTGATCCCCTAGGGACACACCACACATTCGGGTGCTCTTGATCCCAGTTTCAATAGAGTATCCCTTTTTTAAGCATATTATCAACCACATCTCAACCACATCATGTTCATATCATAAGAGTGCCCCATGGGCTATAAGGCATGCTTTTATACCTAACAAGATAGGTCACATAATTTATACACACATCATATAAGTGTAGCATGCTTCATGGTTTCATTAAGGACTTCCCAACCCTAGAACCACGGTTGGCTGAAAATCAAGTGTAGGGAATTCTTTGATTTTCCAATCAAGCATTCATTCCTGCATTTCTACAAACACCTCAAGTGTACTTCATGTTAACAATTGAAACATGGTTTATACTTCAAAGTGGGGTTAGCTTCCACTAACCCTAACTTACAAGGGTGGCCGAATGGTGTAAAATGGCTAGGCTAGGTTTTTGACATCCAACCTTCACACAAACATTCACACAAACATGTTATCTACACTACTATTCATGAGAACATAATAGGATAGCAAGCAACTCAAAAACCCTAGCCTTCCTCCTCTTGGCCGAAACCTTGTAGGGTACCAAACCCTAATTTTGTCCTTCCAAAAATTTGGAAACATCACATATGAGTATACCCTAAGTCTTAAGGGTTATTTTCATGTATTGAAAAGTTGCCACACACATCCCTTAGGAAGTGGCCGAAACCCATACAAGGACAAACCCTAGGTTTTGTTCTTGACACCATGAAGAAAAATCCATCTACATGTATACCCTAAGTCCCAAGGTCTTCCCATGCATCAAAGTTGGATCAAAAACCTTCTCTTGGACCCCCAATCCTAGGGTGGCCGAAACTTCTACAAGGAAGATCCTTGTGATTTTTCAAAAGTAATACACAAACAAACATTCAATAGCAATTATACTGCAGGCGAGAGGACACTTACATCCTAGCGCTGGAATTTCACCTTCTCTTAAACTGTAGGGTACCCTACACTTGGAGGGTATGTGAAAATCCTTTTCTTCCAAATCTTCTCTAGGGTTCCTTGGACTTGGTAGAGCGCAAGGCACTTGGATTTTCCTCCTTGCAATTGCCCTAGGGTTAGAACCCTAGGGTTGAAATTTCGAAAACACAAGGGAGAGGAGTGGATTTTCGGTGGAGAAGAGAAAAGGAAGAAGAAGAAGAGGAAGTTACTCTAACTTCTCATCTCCTTATTTATACTTTTCTCATGAAGAGACATGTCTCTTCACTTCCCTAGCTTTTAACAAGCATGCTCCTTATTCCCTCTACATGAAATATTGCTTGGTTCATTGGTTATGACATGGTGAGTGCAACTAGGAGGTTCAAGGTTCAATCCTTGCTTCCTCCTTTCTACCTCTTCTACCTCTTCTTTTTATCACAATTTGCACTAATCCATATCGAAGCCCATTAAGCCAAGCCCATCATGAAATTTCATAATATTAATAATATTTCATGGATTCATAATATTTCATAATGTCCCATAAATATTATTTCATAATATTTTGAATATTTCATATTCATGAATCCATAATATTTCATGATAATATTTCATGAATTTTCATAATATTTCATATCCATGAATTCATAATATTTCATGATAATATTTCATGATCTTCCATAATAACATTTCATAAATTTCATGATATTTCATAACATTCTATATGGGAAAATTTTGGGGTGTTACAATCCTACACACCTTATAAAAAGTTCGTCCCGAACTTTAAAACAGTTCCGGATACTTTAATCGCATCGTATCTTCCTGTTCCCAGGTGACTTCTTCGAACTGCTCGTTCCGCCACAGAACCTTCACTAAGGGTACTTCCTTGTTCCTTAGCCTTTTGACTTCCCGATCGAGGATCTGGATCGGGCGGCGTTCGAAACTGAGGCTCTCCTGTTCTTGCACTGGTGGGGGTTCTATCATTTGACTCGCATCAGGGGTACACTTCTTGAGCATCGACACATGAAAGACGTTGTGGATAGCCGCCATTTCCGGCGGTAGCTCCAGCTCGTAGGCCACCTTGCCTACTCGTCTCAAAATCCGGTAGGGTCCCACGTATCGCGAACTCAGCTTCCCCTTCTTTCCGAATCTCATCACCCCTTTCATAGGGGCTACCTTCAGGAATACCGAATCCCCAACCTCGAACTCGAGTGGTCGACTCGTTTGTCAGCGTAGCTCTTTTGCCGACTCTGAGCAGTCTCTATCCTCTGGCGGATATTCTTTATAGCCTGAGTGGTCTCATCAATAATATCGGTCTGGAGTCCCATCTCCCTCTTTTCACCACTCTCATGCCAGCATAAAGGAGATCTGCATTTCCTTCCGTATAGTGCTTCGTACGGTGCCATCCCGATAGTAGTCTGATAACTGTTATTATAAGCAAACTCTGCCAGGCTCAGGTATCGACACCAGCTTCCCTTGAAGTCCAAGGTGCAAGCTCGTAACATATCTTCTAGTATCTGGTTTACTCGTTCAGTCTGCCCGTCAGTCTGGGGGTGAAAGGCTGTACTGAACTTCAGCTTCGTGCCAAGGGCCTTCTGCACGTGTCCCCAAAAATCAGAAGTAAATCGACCATCTCGGTCAGAGACGATGGTCTTGGGAATCCCGTGTAGTCGGACAATCTCCTTGACGTACAGTTGAGCCAGCTGCTCAACTGAATAAGTCATCCTGATAGCCAGAAAATGCGTGGACTTGGTCAGTCGGTCCACAATAACCCATATATTATCATATCCATTCGTAGTCCGAGGCAGCCCTGATATGAAATCCATTGATATGTCCTCCCATTTCCACTCGGGAATAGGTAGAGGCTGCAGAACTCCCCCAGGTCTCTGGTGTTCTGCTTTGACCCTCTGGCAGGTCAAACACATGCTAATATAATGGGCTACATCTTTCTTCATGCCGGACCACCAAAATTTGCCCTTCAGATCTTGATACATCTTGGTAGACCCAGGGTGCATCACATAAGGTGTGCCGTGAGCTTCCTCGAGTATCCTCGTCCGTAAGTCGGAGTCGTCAGGAACGCATAATCGATCCCAGAAATATAAAACTCCGCTCTCGGAAATCCGGAATCCCTCGTCCTTGCCTTCGAGAATCTCTTGCTTGATTCTCTGAAGACTCGGATCAAGATTCTGCTTCTCCAGAATACCATCAAATAACGTCGGCGCAATCTGTAGAGTAGAAAGCTGTTCCGATATAATCTCGATTCCGAAATCCATAATCTCTTCCCCTAAGGGTTGTGACAAAGCCGACAAAGATATTAAAGTAGCACATGATTTTCTACTAAGAGCATCGGCTACCTTGTTGGCTTTTCCCGGATGGTACAGGATCTCACAATCATAATCCTTGACCAACTCGAGCCATCGGCGTTGTCGCATATTCAGGTCTTTCTGGGTGAAGAAATACCGCAGACTCTGGTGATCAGTAAAGACCTTGCACTGAGTGCCATATAAATAATGCCTCCATAATTTTAGCGCAAAGACCACCGCTGCTAATTCCAAATCATGGGTAGGATAATTCTTTTCATGTTCCTTTAATTGTCTAGAGGCATAGGCAATTACCTTCCCATTTTGCATAAGCACAGCTCCGAGTCCAAGTTTGGATGCATCGCTGTACATATCGAAACCCATATCGCTCTCGGGAAGAGTCAATATTGGAGCGCTAGTCAGCCTCCTTTTCAGTTCAGTAAAGCTCTTTTCACATTCCTCGGTCCATATATATTTCTTGTCCTTCTTCGTAAGAGCTGTCATAGGGGCTACAATCCGCGAGAAGTTCTCTACGAATTTTCTGTAATATCCGGCTAACCCCAGAAAACTTCTGACCTCGCTGCCATTCTTGGGTCTGGACCAGTTTCTTACGGCCTCAATTTTGATCGGGTCGACCATCACTTCGTCCTTGGAGATAATATGTCCCAAGAATGATACTTGATTCAGCCAGAACTCACATTTTGAAAATTTAGCATACAGTTGTTCTTTCTGAAGAATCTGTAATACTATACTCAGGTGCTCTGCATGCTCTTCGGAAGTCCTCGAATAAATAAGGATGTCGTCGATGAAGACGATCACAAATCTGTCGAGAAATGCCGAGAAAATCCGATTCATAAGGTCCATGAATATTGCCGGAGCATTAGTAACTCCAAACGGCATCACTACGAACTCATAATGTCCGTATCTCGTCCGGAAAGCAGTTTTGGGTATATCCTCATTTTTCACCCGGACTTGGTGATAACCAGACCTCAGATTGATCTTAGAGAAAATCGTAGCTCCCTTCAACTGATCGAACAAGTCATCTATCCTGGGTAGAGGGTACCTGTTCTTTATGGTCACATTGTTTAATGCCCGATAGTCGATACACATACGCATCGACCCGTCCTTCTTTTTGACGAACAGTACGGGAGCTCCCCAGGGGGAATGACTAGGGCGGATAAGTCCCTTGTCGAGTAGCTCTTGCAGCTGTCCTTGCAATTCTTTCAATTCAGTCGGCGCCATTCGGTATGGTGCCTTCGAGATGGGGTTAGTACCAGGAATCAAATCAATGGCAAATTCAACATCTCTTTCAGGTGCTAACCCAGGTAAGTCGTCAGGAAATACCTCTGGATAGTTGCATACGACTTCGACGTCTTCTAGCTTCGGGTCCTCTCTAGGACGAGTATCAACCACATGAGCTAGAAATCCAGAACATCCATTCTCTAACATTTTCCTTGCTTTCAGAGCCGATAAGACTTTGCCAGTCTTCTTCTTCGGCTCGCCGATAAATTCAAAGAGAATCCCCGTCTCGGGTCGGAAGATAACCCTTCGTTTACGGCACTCGATAGAAGCGCCGTATTTATTCAGGAAATCCATGCCCAATATCAGATCATAATCGGCCATATCAAGCACTATTAGATCGCAGTAGAGTTCTCTATCTGAGATGCTGATCGGTGCGGCCCGCAGCATTTGGGTAGAGGCCATCACCTCCCCCGAGGGCAATGTAGTCAGAAACTTGCAATCTAGTTCTTGCAGTGGCATATCATATCTCGTGGCATATAGCATGGAAATAAAGGAATGCGTTGCTCCAGTGTCAAACAATGCAGTAGCAGGATGACTGTAAATAATTATCTGACCTGTGACAACGGTAGAGGCAGTCGCCACGTCTTCCTTTGTAAGCGAGAAAACCCGGGCGTTCGTTGTTGCAGGCGGGGCTTCTAATCGCCCCTGACAAATAGGAGTACCATCGATGACAGCCTGCATATGGTGAAGCTGGGGAGGAGCACCTTTGTGCTGAATATACTGCTGCTGAGGTGCCTTAGCGGCAGTAGGACACTCTTTGGCAAAGTGTCCCTCCTTCCCGCAAGTATAACATCTCTTGGCACCCCATAAGCATGCCCCGAGGTGCATCTTCCCACAGGTGGCACAAGGAGGGTGTTTAGGCTTCTTGCCTTTCGAATCACCAGTAGACTTGTTCCATGGCTTTCTTTTCCCATTGTGGTTCTTCTTCCAGTGGGGGTTGGTGTTCTGAGTCTTTTGATTTCCTGACTGACTCTGATTCTGTGTACTGGCTGGGGCCTGCTTCTGCTGGCTGATATTCTTCAGATAGTGCTCAGCATTCAGGGCGCCGCTGACTAGCTCTTCTGCAGTCTGTGGCCTATGAACGCCACCGGCTACACTCAGAGCAATGTCGGGCCTAAGCATTCTTAGCATTAATCTGACCCTTTCCCTTTCAGTACTGACCAGCTCCGGACATAATCGTGCCAGTCGGTTAAATTTCTGGATGGCCTCGTTGACAGAGAGATTCCCCTGTCGAAATTCGGTGAACTCATCAAAATGCCTGTTGGTCACCCTCATATGGAAGAACTCCTCCAGAAATTCAGACTCGAAATCCTTCCATTTCATCTGGTCCACCGATCTTCTGGCCTTCACCCGTTCCCACCACATCCGAGCATCGCCGGAGAGGCAGAACGAGACACACTTGACCTTCTCGTGTTCCGGCCAGTCAAGAAGTTCCACGGTGCTTTCCACTGTTTTGAGCCAGGACTGGGCGTCCCACGGCTCGCAGATGCCGGAGAACTTATCCGGCTTCAGTCGTTGCCACTGTATCAAATAGGCCTCTTGTCGGACTGCTCTGGCCATAGTGTCCGAGGGTGCCTGTGCAGTCGGAGGTTCAGTGGTTATGGCGTCCTGACTTCCCGCAAGGGTGGCAGTGTTAGTCTGCTGGGTCATCAGAGGGTTTATCATCTGCTGCTGCTCAGTGACCTGGCGCTGCAGCTCAGTGATCACCTGCATCAGGTCAGGTGGGGGTGCTGTCTCGTTACCCCTAGTACTACGCCTTCTAGCCATATCTATCATATAGACAGTAAATGACTACATAAGCCTTAATTCTACCTTCACTTGTTATGCAAGTATTAATCACCTTCATATCATGCCAGCATAAATCATCTCTATAGTTGTACTGTATATGAAATAAATAAAGTAAGGCGAGTTAGGATTTCTTACTTGGAAGCGGCAAGAGGAAGCTTGATGTGTGTGTGGTGGAGGGGAAATCTGCTCTGATACCAACTTCTAACGCCCGTCCTTATATCTACCCTAAAGGCGGGGTTACGGGTCCATACAATCATCTCATATATCATGTTAAGCATGTATATCCAAACAAAACAATTACAATACAAGAAGTGTAGTAAGCATGCTTATTGAAGACTAATTTACCAAGCAAGGTTTTTTTTCATATCATCCATGCAACTACAACATAATAGAGAGATCATTTAACTTCATAATTTACTGATCTAAATAAGTTACTGATCTAAACATGGTTTGAACAAGATAGAGCACAGCATTGGGCAAAGGGGCATGGTAAGAATATAGCAAGAGTTACCTAGTCTTAGATACATGCAAAAGAAGCATTCATAAGCAACAGGAAATAGTAAATATCTAGCATTTTACTTAGCATGCATACTACAAGAATTAGACATTAATGATAGTGTTATTTAACATGACATAGGTTCCATATCTCTAAACTTAATCAACAGTAGAGTAGACATAATCATCACACATTCAGAGTATAGTAATACAATTGCAATCTTTTATTGGAAGCAGTTTAGATTCTAGACAAAAAGAAGGTAGATAAGAATCTTTCGTTCTTTCCCGAGCCATCACCACACACATCCTCTAGCTTTCTCTCTGCCTCTTCCTTTAGTTCAAGTATTTCTTACCACTATCTGCAACATAAGAAAAACAACATGAACTAGTAAGCAAAACATGCTTAGTAAGAATCCGGGCCTACTCGCAAAACCATATCGATACATCATATCATGTACTCAGTAATCAAGATAGAACAAGATTATAAGCATCATAAGCATCTCATCAAAGCATCATAAGCATCACATCAAATATCTCTAAGTACTTACAGAACAAGATCATCACATAATGAGAAAATATGCTTTTCAAAAAGTTCCATAAAGGTAAGTACTTAAAAATACAATATCATCCAGGGCCCAGTTGTAGTACCACATCAAGCGCGTTCCCTAATAAATTGGGGTAGCGAGCCACCAATCTAATTAGAGCAGGACCCTTCCGTCCTACCAATGCCATGACCTTCAGTTAACATGCACATTGGATTTGTTTAACGACCCCCTTCCGAGTCGGGTACACAACTTTCAAAGTAAAGTAATTTATCATGCAATTACTCATATATGTATATGCCTAAAGGTACTCTTAATCACATCTTAAAGGGACACACCACTCATCAAGGGTGCTCTTGATCCCCTAGGGACACACCACACATTTGGGTGCTCTTGATCCCAGTTTCAATAGAGTATCCCTTTTTTAAGCATATTATCAACCACATCTCAACCACATCATGTTCATGTCATAAGAGTGCCCCATGGGCTATAAGGCATGCTTTTATACCTAACAAGATAGGTCACATAATTTATACACACATCATATAAGTGTAGCATGCTTCATGGTTTCATTAAGGACTTCCCAACCCTAGAACCATGGTTGGCTGAAAATCAAGTGTAGGGAATTCTTTGATTTTCCAATCAAGCATTCATTCCTGCATTTCTACAAACACCTCAAGTGTACTTCATGTTAACAATTGAAACATGGTTTATACTTCAAAGTGGGGTTAGCTTCCACTAACCCTAACTTACAAGGGTGGCCGAATGGTGTAAAATGGCTAGGCTAGGTTTTTGACATCCAACCTTCACACAAACATTCACACAAACATGTTATCTACACTACTATTCATGAGAACATAATAGGATAGCAAGCAACTCAAAAACCCTAGCCTTCCTCCTCTTGGCCGAAACCTTGTAGGGTACCAAACCCTAATTTTGTCCTTCCAAAAATTTGGAAACATCACATATGAGTATACCCTAAGTCTTAAAGGTTATTTTCATGTATTGAAAAGTTGCCACACACATCCCTTAGGAAGTGGCCGAAACCCATACAAGGACAAACCCTAGGTTTTGTTCTTGACACCATGAAGAAAAATCCATCTACATGTATACCCTAAGTCCCAAGGTCTTCCCATGCATCAAAGTTGGATCAAAAACCTTCTCTTGGACCCCCAATCCTAGGGTGGCCGAAACTTCTACAAGGAAGATCCTTGTGATTTTTCAAAAGTAATACACAAACAAACATTCAATAGCAATTATACTGCAGGCGAGAGGACACTTACATCCTAGCGCTGGAATTTCACCTTCTCTTAAACTGTAGGGTACCCTACACTTGGAGGGTATGTGAAAATCCTTTTCTTCCAAATCTTCTCTAGGGTTCCTTGGACTTGGTAGAGGGCAAGGCACTTGGATTTTCCTCCTTGCAATTTCCCTAGGGTTAGAACCCTAGGGTTGAAATTTCGAAAACACAAGGGAGAGGAGTGGATTTTCGGTGGAGAAGAGAAAAGGAAGAAGAAGAAGAGGAAGTTACTCTAACTTCTCATCTCCTTATTTATACTTTTCTCATGAAGAGACATGTCTCTTCACTTCCCTAGCTTTTAACAAGCATGTTCCTTATTTCCTCTACATGAAATATTGCTTAGTTCATTGGTTATGACATGGTGAGTGCAACTAGGAGGTTCAAGGTTCAATCCTTGCTTCCTCCTTTCTACCTCTTCTTTTTATCACAATTTGCACTAATCCATATCGAAGCCCATTAAGCCAAGCCCATCATGAAATTTCATAATATTAATAATATTTCATGGATTCATAATATTTTATAATGTCCCATAAATATTATTTCATAATATTTTGAATATTTCATATTCATGAATCCATAATATTTCATGATAATATTTCATGAATTTTCATAATATTTCATATCCATGAATTCATAATATTTCATGATAATATTTCATGATCTTCCATAATAACATTTCATAAATTTCATGATATTTCATAACATTCTATATGGGAAAATTTTGGTGTGTTACACGCAAGAAGGCAAGGAGAGGGTTTCGGTGAGGAGGAATGGAGGAGAGATCTTCTTCTTCTTCACATCTCCTCTTCCTCTTCTCCTTTATCCTTGGGTGTGCAGCTTCAACAAAGAAGGGAGGGAGGTCGGTGCATCCTTGAACTAAGGTGAAGGTCGGTGGCAACAAGAGGAGAAGGGAGGTGGTTGGCTTGGGTTTGGTGTGTAGGAGAGAGTTGTTTCTCCTCTTCTTTATCATCATCATCTTCTTCTTCTTCTCTTCTTCCACCTTGGACGTGTGGCTAGGGCAAGCAAAGGAGAAGACTTGTTCTTCTCCTTTGGCCGGCGACAACAAGAGGAGGAGGCTTTGGTGGCCGACGCAAACAAAGAAGAAGAAGGGAACTTCCTTTCTTCTTAGGGTTTTGGCGCAAGCTTGGTGGGAGAAGAAGGAGGCTTTGGTGACTTCGTTTCATGGAACATCATCGCCCACACGATGTCCAAGAAGAGGATAGGATATTCGATAGAAGATCGCGAGGTAAACAAGAGGTATAATTTTTGTTTGGTTCTTTCTTGCATCTTGTATTATTGTATGTTGTTAATTATGATGGACCCTGAAGATAAACACAAAAATCGGCGATCAAATCATCGTCTATTCCATGGCTAATCGATTATAAGAGTTAGATTGCTTGAATAACAGTTTGTTCAAGCGATCACTCGAATCGATTAGTACGATAATGAAATGGTCGTTCGGAAAGGTTCTCTCCATCCGGGTGTTTCTAATTAATAGAAAAATTTTAATCCGGGGACATGGAGAGCAATCTAACCGAACGGGAAATCGAAACCCAACAATTGGTATCAAAGCCAAGGTTTTCAGTTTAGTGTGTTTTAGATTCGGTTACTTTCATGCAATTTTCATATATAATTTTATGACGGATAATACTAGGATGTGCGTAGGCTAACTCTTTGATTGTAGGCATAAGACCCGACTATTATGGCTTAATGTGATTGTATGTGATTGTGTGTGTATAATTGTAATAATTATTTAAATCCTCGGGGTTGACGAGGCTAATTAGTATTTATTTTTTGTAATTAAATACGACATTGTTTAGCAGCTCATTTTATTTTATTTCGATCTAGATTTGTTGTACACTCCTTCATGGAGTATAGGATCGAAGGATGTAAATTAAAATAATTTTTTTTATCTCGCCTCGAGACTTCTTCCTAACTTGCGCATGGTGTAGGGGGAGGAGATGAGGTGGCGACACAACGAGAGAAATATTGGAGAACAAAAGCCATAATAGTTGAAATTTTAATTTTTCATGTTTATTGCTTGTGTTCTATATGCTTGTTGTGCTTGCATGCGAAAATTCCTCAATTTTAAATTACTAAGTGGGAGAGGGAATCATTGAGTCCCGTGGCCTCCATTACCAATTTGATATGTATTGCGAACAAACTTGTGTGTTGGCTCTGAGTGCCTTCTCCATATCAGATGAGTTTGTTTCATGGATCACTAGATCAAATATGATTATAGAAAATTATTTAGGAGCGTGTGATCATCCCCTTTGGAAGGGACATAATCCTAGATAATTACCTTAGTATTATGTAATGGTGTACACTTAGATGCAAATAAAAGTATCCTCCCCCTCGGAGTCACTACTATTATTTGTAGGGCCGAAGAGAAACCAACTATTAATTTTATTTGTCAAAAAATAAAGTTGACAAGATAATAAAATTAATGGGTAAAACCTCCTCTTACAAATGTTGAATTTGTATACGTCCACACTATCGTGGCATACAAAATTCACGGTGTTTTGAGGTGTTGGTGTTTTTAAAATTTTATTGTTTGAGGAATCAATATTATTTTAAAAACTAATGTTTTGACCATTGTGATTCTCAGGATTTTTCAAAATGGATTTCAACCCACTTGCTATTATTTTAAAAGAAAATAACTTACTAGTCCCAACTATATCGATTGAAAAAGGAACCTGGACATTGTCTTAACTGCTGAGGAGTACAAATTTGTACTCTTTGAGATCTGTCCTAAAATGCCTAGTGAGAATTCTAGTGAAGAGGAGAAGGAACGTTATAAGAAGTGGGTGAAGGCAGACGAGATGGTGCGGTGTTACATTTTGGCTTCTATGTCAAATGTGCTGCAACATCAACATCAGGCTTTTTTCGCTACTTATGACATGATGTTCAATCTCAAGGAACTCTTCGGACATCAGAATCGGGCTGCTAGGCAAGAGGCAATGAGGAACTTGATGACGACCACCATGATTGAGGGAACACTCATGAGGGATCTTGTTCTCAAAATGATGACTTATTTGAATGAGATGAAAGTTCTTGGAGTGGAGATCGATGGGGAAACCCAGGTCGATATCATTCTCCAGTCACTACCGAGGAGTTTTGAGCAATTCTACTTGAACTATAATATGAACAAAAGAACATATTCGTTGGCGGAACTTCTGATAGAACTCCAGGCGGCAGAGGGGCTATTTCGTCAGAGTACTAAAGCTTTTGTTGTTGAAAAGGTTTCTACTTCTAAGATGAATGGCAAGAAGAAGAAGAAACAAGGTTTAGCAAAGAAGGCAGCGGATCTCAAAGACCTAAGGCTGGAGTGAAGAAGCCGAAAGGCAAGTGCTTCACATGCAAGCAGACTGGACATTGGAAGGTGGGCTGTCCCCGCCGAAAGGAGAAAAATCAAGGTATATCTTTTTCTTTAGTTGTTGAAACATGTTTAGCGGTGTTATCTACCAGTTCCTGGTGTGTAGATATGGGAGCCACTGATCATGTTTGCAATTCCTTGTAGGAGTTCCAAGAACCCAGACGACTAGCTGAGGGAGAGATTATCATATACATGGGCAATGCTATGGAGGTGATGGCTATTGCAGTGGGAGACATTTATTTATCTTTTGATAGAAATAAAACGTTGGTTTTGAGAAATTATCTTTATGTACTTACTTTTAGAAAGAATTTAATTTTAGTTCCTAAGTTATTTTTAGATGGATATTCTATTTCTTTTAATGACAGAGTTGTTATAAAAAGGAATAGGGAGATTATTTGTTCTAATACATTGGTTGGCAATTTATACACTCTTAATCCAGAAACTCCCACGATGCAAATAGAAATTAATAGCTCTTCATCTAATCATAATAAGAGAAAAGAACCTTCAAAAATAAACCAAACGTATCTTTGGCATCTAAGGTTAGGTCATATTAACTTGAGTAGAATTCAAAGGTTGATAGCAGATGGACCTTTAGGTTCATTGGTGGTGGAGGACTTCCCAACCTACGAATCTTGCTTGGAAGGTAAAATGACCAAGAGGCCTTTTAAGGCCAAGAGGTATAGAGCCAAAGATGTGTTGGAATTGGTTCGTTATGATTTGTGTGGTCCTATGTCTATCCAGGCTAGAGGTGGCTTTGAATATTTCATCTCTTTTATAGACGATTAATTCAACGTATGGATACATTTATTTGATGTGCCGCAAGTCTGAATGTTTTGATAGGTTCAAAGAATTCAAGGCTGATGTGGAGAAACGTCAAGATAAAAGTATCAAGACACTACAATCTGATCGTGGTGGTGAATACCTCTTGGGAGAGTTCAGGAGTTACTTATCAGAGGCTAGGATTCAATCCCAATTGTTCGCACCAGGTACACCCCAGCAGAATGGTGTGGTGCAGTGAAAGAATAGGACTCTTATGGAGATGATTAGATCGATGATGAGTTATTCTCAGTTACCGGATTCGTTCTGGGGATATGCTCTGGAAACAGCAGTGTATATTCTGAATTTGGTACCTCTATTCCCACAGAATTATGGACTGGGCGTAAGCCTAGTCTGAGATATATTCGGATTTGGGGTACTCCAGCACATGTGCTGAAAGGAAATGCTGATAAGTTGGAATCTCGTACAGAAGTACGCTTGTTCATAGGCTATGCTAGAGGAACGATAGGTGGTTTATTTTATAGTCCTAAAGATCAGAAGCTCATCGTTAGCACGAATGCCCGATTATTAGAAGAAGACTATGTGATGAACCACAAGCCCATGAGTAAGATTGTTCTAGAGGAAATGAGAGGGGAAGTTCCTACTTCAGTACCAATGGTACAGGAGGATATACCACAAGTGACTGCACCGCGTGTCACAGAGGATACACAGGTAGTACCTCATTGTAGTGGGAGGGTTATTCCTGACAGATTCATGTTCTTGGGAGAGTCTTCGGACTGGGTCCTTGGTGAACATGAACCTGATCCTTGGACCTATGACGAAGCACTCCAAGATAAAGATGTGGTATCTTGGCAAAAGGCGATGAATTCAGAGATAGAATTTGTGGATTCTAATCAGGTATGAGATCTAGTAGAACCACCTGATGGTGTAAAAGCCATTTGATGCAAGTGAATCTACAAAAGAATGAGAGGATCAGACAGGTAGGTTGAGACATTCAAAGCAAGGCTTGTTGCGAAGGGGTATACTCAGAAAGAAGGTATCGATTATGAGGAGACCTTTTCGCCAGTAGCCATGCTTAAGTCTATCCGAATTCTCTTATCTATTGCTGCTCATATGGATTATGAGGTTTGGCAGATGAATGTCAAGACAGCTTTCCTTAACGAAAGTCTTGAGGAAAACATCTATATGAAATAACCAAAGATATTCAATGCAAAGGGCAGAGAGCATCTTGTGTGTAAGCTTAATCGGTCCATTTATGGATTGAAACAAGCTTCAAGATCTTGGAACATCCGGTTTGATGAGGTAATCCGGTCTTATGGATTTATTCAATGTCCGAATGAGTCTTGTGTATACAAGAGATGTGACGGAAACATAGTGGTATTTCTTGTACTTTATGTAGATGACATTTTGCTCATTGGCAACAATGTCAAAGTGTTGTCAAACGTAAGAGTATGGTTGTCCAAACAGTTTGATATGAAGGACTTGGGAGAAGTTGGACACATCCTTGGGATCAATGTTATAAGGGATCACAAGAAAAGGATGTTGTGCTTATCTCAAGCTTCATAGATTGATACTATCCTAGCTCGTTTTAGCATGCAAAACTCCAAGAAAGGTTTTCTACCTTTTCGGAATGGAGTACCTTTATCTGAGGAGATGCGTCCTAAAACATCAAAGGAGATAGAGGAGATGAAGGCGGTTCCTTATGTTTCGGCTGTAGGAAGCCTCATGTATGCTATGTTGTGTACAAGGTCGAATATCTGCTTTGCCGTGGGCATGGTTAGCAGATATCAGAGTAATCCAGAACAGGGACATTGGACTGTAGTAAGGCATATATTGAAGTACTTGAAAAGGACTAGCGATTATATGCTAGTTTACCAGGCAGATCAATTGTTCCCTGTAGGATACATAGATTCTGACTTCCAATCAGATAGGGTAACAGTAAGTCTACCTCGGGGTATGTGTTTACTTTAGGAGGTGGAGCTATAGTATGGAGGAGTATCAAGTAGAAATGCATTGCGGACTCCACCATAGAAGTTGAGTATGTGACGACCTCTGAGGCAGCCAAAGAAGCTGTATGGCTCAGGAACTTCTTGATAGACTTAGATGTGTTTCCTGGTTTGCCTAAAGCTATCACAATTTATTGTGATAACGCTGGTGTAGTAGCAAACTCGAAGGAACCACAAACCCATAAGGCGAGTAAACACATAGAGCGCAAGTATCACCTGATACGAGACATCGTAAAACGAGAAGAAGTTGTTGTCTCCAAGATTGCATCAGAGGATAAACTGGCAGATCCTTTCACTAAGGCCCTTCCAGTGAGAGCTTATGATAGGCATGTGGAGGGAATGAGAATCAGATGTATGGCAGTTTGATGGTAGCATAGTCTTTTAGTATAAGTGAGAGATTGTTAGGACGTATACTAAAAGCCTAGCTTCTGTATGAACATGTATATTTTGGAATAAGAATCATATGGTCATTATTTGCATTTTATATTTGTTATATGTGTGCATATTGTCCTTTACATTACATTATAGATAACATGGTGTGTGGTGCCACACAAAAGATCATGTTATCAGTCCCTTGTGAAGTAAAGCAGTGACTCACAACCGAGATGGATTTGGACAAACCATCAGAATGGTTGTAATGTAATTTGGTATTAGTCTATCTTGACTATAGAATTACACTAGTACACTTTATGTGTATTGAGCAGGACCGACTTAGAGGTGATTCGATTTATACTGACTATATAATCGAATGAGACCTCAGATATTATGGTGTACATGCTCTTAATCCCGATATAATAACGAGCACATGTACATAATCTATTTCTTTGATTTACCAATGGGCGAGATTTATTTGTTAAATCAATAGACCCAGTAAATTGGGAAATAATATTATTTATATGATGTGTTGTTGATTATAGAAGGAAACCATGTCCTAATGCGTTAGGATCATGATGTCACCTTGAGGAGCTCATAAAGTTCATCATGTAAATCCTACAGGTGGACTTGGTCTGACATGATAATAAGGTTTAGTGGTACTACTCATGGAGTTAGATATTAATTAATTAAATTGTTAGTAATTTAATTAATTAATGGATATGTGAGATTTTAAACACGGAGAGATTATGTACACATAATATGGTGGAGCCCATATTTATTTATGGGGGTTAGTGCTGTAGTTCAATGATAACCCTTTAGTGGACCAGGTTATCATTAATGGATCGGGCTTTGGATCCATTAGGATACCAAAACCAACTCCTCCTTATTAGTATGTATACTAAAAGCTTTGCTTTTGGTTAAAGAACATCTACATTTTGAAAGAGAATCACAAAATCACACGTTGCATATTTATATTAGTATATGTACAAATGTCTCATACTTTGCATTGTAGATAACATGATGTGTGGTGACACACAGAAGATCATGTTATCAATTCCTTGCAGAAGTATAAGTAAAAGGCTCACAACCGAGATGGAGTTGGACAAACCATCGGAATGGTTGTAGTGTAATTAGGTGTGGTTTGTCTTAACCACATAAGGTATCTCAAGTAACCTCTACCCATGCTAAACCCTACACAAGGTATCTCACGACATAACAATAATATCCCAAGATTTCTCCAAAAAACTCAAAACAAGATTCAATCCCTAGAGTCCAAGGTGGAGCACAACAAGAATGCACAAGCCCAACACCTACAAGATGAACTAAACTCATCAAAACCCATATCCAAACAATTACACTAGTGCACTTTGTGTGCATTGAGTAGGACAAAAATAGAGGTCATCCAATTTATACTGACTTTATAATTAGATTGGACCTCAGTTATATTATGGAGTACAATCTCTAAATTCTGAAATAATAACGGGCTCGTGTATTTAATTATTATTTCTTTGATTAACCAATGGACGAGATCTATTCTGCTAGATCGATAGGCCCGGTAAGTTGGGAAATAATATTATCTATATGGTGTGTCATTGATTATTGAGGGAATCCATGTCATGGTGAGTCAGGATGATGATGCCCCCTTGATGAGCTCATAAGGTTCATCATGTTAAATCTTGCAGGTGGACTATGGTCCAACATGATAAAAAGGTTGAGTGGTACTAGTCAAGGATCAAGAGGATGATTAATTAAAATTGTCAGTAATTTAAATTAATCATTGGACATTTGATATCTTAAACACGGGGAGATGGACGACTCATAATAGGTGGAGCTCATTTGAAAATATGGGGGTTGGTGAGGAAGTTCAATGAGGATCCTTTAGTGGAATGGATCTCCATTAATGGATTGAATTTGGATCCATTAGCGGGCCAAGACCCAACTGATGGGAATAAACCCTTGTATGGTTGAGGGTTTCCTACGCAATCATGGGGTCGAACATGAGAGACCTCTCTATGTCTACGGATTAAAAATTTTAATCCGAATAGAGACCCGTCTCCCAAACGACCGTCTCATCGTCGTGTCAATTAATTCAAGTAACAACTTAGCCAAAACCAAAGTTAAGGCCTTGTAACTTTCCGAATTAACCGATCGAGGAAAAGACAAAGAATGGATCGCTGGTTCTTGTGTTTTTTATCGGGGTCCATGACATAAATTAATTATCATATAATTAATTAACAACATGCAATGTTAAACAAAATCAAAGCAATAATGTAACGAAACAAAGACGGAGCTAGGGAGAGGTATACCTCGCCTTTTACCTCGCAGTCTTCAACCTTATGACCCTCCCCTCTTGGACGTCGTGTGGGTGACTATCTACCAAGACATGAAGTCACCAAGGCTTTGAATTAATCCTCCTTCTCCTTTTCCTTTTGCGCCAACTCAAACCCTAGGGCTAGGGTTTTCCACCGCCGGTGAACTTCCAAGAAGATGAGGATCAAGAGGAGAAGAAGATGAGCTCTCCTCCCTTGGTATCACCCTATCCGACCTCCTCCACCACCTCCTATCTAGCAGCTGCGAGCACGCAAAGAAGATAATGCTTCCTCCTCCTTCTTCCTACTTGTGCCGGCCAACCTCAACCAATGAAGCCGCCGCCAGCCAAAGGAAGAAAGAATCCTTCCTCTCCCGCCACCACCTTCTTCTCCACCCTCCTACAACTTCTAGCCGTCTGAGGGATGAAGGAAAAATGGTCTGCTCCTCCTCAGGTTGCCGCCGGAACCCTAGCTTAAGGGTTATGGCGCCGCAGCCCTTCGGTGGAGTTGGTGCCGCCGTCGACCAAATATCCTCCCACCGGAGCTTGCTCCAGCCAAGAAGAATAGGAGGAAGACCTCCCTCTTCCTACAACCGAGCTTGCTGATGGAGAGAAAAGGAGGAGAAGAGAAAATCACTTCCTCCTTCTTCTATGTCGCCGGCCACCCTATGGCAGAGAAGGAGAGAAGAGAGAGAGGAAGAGAGGTTTAGGGCTTTCCAATAATTGGAATAATTTCCAATTAATTGAGGATTAATTATATGCCTTGAATCATGACTTCTATGGGGTATTTATAGGGCTAAGATAGGGAGCATGAGGAGGAGTTGGTTCTTGGCCCGCGAATGGATCCAAATCCGATTCATTAATGGAGATTCATTCCACTAAAGGATCCCATTGAACTTCCTCACCAACCTCCATATTTTCATATGGGCTCCACCTATTATGAGTCGTCCATCTCCCCATGTTTATGATATTGAATACCTGATAATTAATTTAAATTACTGACAATTAAATTAATTATCTACTTGATACTTGATTAGTACCACTCAACCTTTTCATTATGTCGGACTATGGTCCACTTGCAAGATTTGACATGACGATCCTTTTGAGCTCATCAAGGGGGCATCATCATCCTGACTAACCAAGACACAGATTCCGTCAATAATCAACGACACACCATATAATTAATATTATTTCCCAATTTACCGGGCCTATCGATTTAACAGAATAAATCTCGCCCATTGGTAAGTCAAAGAAATAATAATTAATTATACGTGCCCGTCATTATTTCGAGATTAAGAGATCATACTCCATAATATATATCTGAGGTCTAATCCAATTTATGAAGTCAATACAAAATTGGATGACCTCTCTTTTGGTCCTACTCAATGCACACAAAGCGCACTAGTGTAATTCTATGGTTAAGACAAACCACACCTAATTACACTACAACCATCCCGATGGTTTGTCCAACTCCATCTCGGTTGTGAGCCTCTTTCTTATACTTCTGCAAGGAACTTGATAACATGATCTTCTATGCGACACCACACACCATGTTATCTACAATGCAAAGTATGAGACATTTTGTGCACATACTAATATAAATATGCACAGTGTGATTTTGCGATTCTTTTTTAAAATGTAAATGTATTTTAACCAAAAGCAAAGCTTTTAATATAGATCATAACACCAACTCCTCCTCATGGTTCCTACCATAGCCCTATATATATCCCATGGAAGTCATGAAACCAAGGCTATTTAATCCATAATGGATCATCCAAGAAAATCTTAGAATTCTTCTCTCTCTTCTTCCCTCTCTCTTAGGGTTGTGGCAAGAGGAAACCTCCTCTTGATCGCCGGCGACAACCAAGCAACAAGGGAGGTCATCTCCTTCTCTCTTCCTCCATCCAGTGGTGAGCAGAGACCCATGGGAGGTGAAGGGAAACTTCTTCCCGTTTGCCTTGTGGGTGCGTGCGAGGTGAAGGGTGCAAAAGGGGAGTTGGCGCTGGCATCTAGGGGTTGGAGGTGACCGGATTGGAAGGGAGATAAAGAGAGATTGCTCACTTCTCTTTTCCTTCCATAGGACATCTTCTCTTCCTCTCCACCAGAGGTGGTGATCGGCGCCGGCAACTGCTGTGAGGAGGAGAATTGCACCGGCGGCACACCTTGGAGGTGGGCGGCGTTGGCGCAAGCAAAGGAAGTTGAAGAAGGGGTTTTTGGCAGTGAACTAGGGAAGAACAAGTGCTCTTCTTCTTCCTATTCATCTTCATCATCTTCCTTCATCACTTGGTGGCCGGAGCAAGCAAGGAGAAGATCTTCTTCTCCATTAGCGCCGGCAACATCAACCCTAATAGGTAGGGTTTTGTGGATTGGAAGAAGAGGAGAGAAGGTGAAGACTTGGTGGCTTTGGCGACTCCACGTCATGGTAGCTCGTCACCCACACAACGTCCAAGAGGAGAGGGTTATACGGTAGAAGACTACGAGGTAAAAGACGAGGTATAATCTCTCTTTGACTCCTTTGCTTTCTTCATTATTGCATGTGGATATTTTATCATCGCATGTGTTTTAATTAATTATCATAGTTTAATTAATTATTAATTAATATTGATAATTAATTTGTGTCATGGACCCCGATAATAAACACAAAAACCAGCAATCCATTCGTCATCTTTTCCGCGGTCACTTGATTCAGAAAGTTACAAGGCCTTGCTCCTGAGTTTGGCTAAGTTGTGACTTGAATCAATTGATACGATAGTGAGACAGTCGTTTGGGGGATGGTTCTCCATTCGGATTAAAGTTTTAATCCGCAGACATGGAGAGATCTCTCATGTTAGACCCCGTGTTCGCTTAGGAAACCCGCCGAACTATACTTCTATCACTCCTCATGGTCTCTATTGTAGCCTATATATACCTCATGAGTCATGAAACTAAGGAATCACAATTAACCTAGGATTTTCTCTCTTCTATCCTCTCTCTCTCTCCTACGGTTGGGCGGCGCACGCAAGAAGGCAAGGAGAGGGTTTTGGCGAGGAGGAAAGAAGGAGGAGAGATCTTCTTCGTCTTCACATCTCCTCTTCTTCTTCTCCTATATCCTTGGGTGTGCAGCTTCAACAAAGAAGGGAGGGAGGTTGGCACATCCTTGAACAAAGGTGAAGGCCAGCGACAACAAGAGGAGAAGGGAGGCGGTTGGCTTGGGTTTGGTGTGTAGGAGAGAGTTGTTTTTCTTCTTCTTCATCTTCATCTTCATCTTCATCTTCCACCTCTTGTTGTCACCTTGGACGTGTGGCCCTTCTCAGGCGCCCAAGAGCTTAGGGAGCCTGACATATGGCATAAGTGATATCTCCTTTGCAATGTTCGCAAACGGCTAGCTATGGATGAAACATTAACATGTAGGACGCTTGTATGCATGGGGGTGCTCAGAATAATGGTGCCTAAGAGCATAGGGGCACCCTCATTCATGGGCGCTCGAGTGGCTTTGGGTTAGCCCAATGTTGACCAGTTTCCAGCGGGACTTAATTGGGTGATTTCAGGCCTTCCAGAGTCGGACTCACCCGAACCCTCCTCCACCTTCTCCTCGAATGTGCTTCCACCAGGCTTCTTGTCCCTCGGACGTCACATGCATCCTTCTCACACCACCGGCGTACTCTTCTGCAGACCTCCGTGTCCCTCGGATGCACTGAGCTCGTTAGCTCTCTTCCCGTGCCATCCTTCTTAACCACAACATCTTTTGCTCAACTTCCTGCGCTTCTATGGTCCAGCATACTTAGACACTGGGATCAAAATACCATAAGACCTAACTTGACTTGATTGACCACATCAAAACTTACCAGGGGTGCTTACAGTATATGTTTCAGAAATACAGGGGATTCAATTCTAACTTTTGATGGTAAAGGTCGTATAATAAGTTTTCCTTGAGAACAAACAACACATGAGAATTCATTAAATTGAGGAATCTTCTAATTCAATAATGGGTGTCCATGTGAATTCTTGATAATTTTTAAAATATTGTAGAACCACAATGTCCCAACCGGTCATGCCAAAGTATAAAATCATTTGAGGCAGTAAACTTTAGGTTTACTATTGTATTTGTTTACATTGCATATAGTATTGTGTAGTACAAACCAGATGGGAAAGCGGATAATCTTTCGTATATGTGTTTTTTACCCAACACTAATTTTGTAATATAAAGGTATTTAATATTCTCATTTTGTGTCTTAATGTGATATCCAATTCGGTGAATATCTTTAAAACATAGCAAATTTTTTGAGACTTAGGAGAGAAGAATAATGCATTGTCAATAATAAATTTCGTTCCCCCAAGTAATGATATATTAGCTCTTCCAGAGCTCTTCCGGAGTAATAAGAAAAATATTTTTTTTTCTTTCTGAATATAGAATGCGTCATTGCACTATCAACAAGGTATAAATCTTCATTATTGAATCCAAAAGCCATGATATTCTTCATTTAAACAAAAGAAATACATAATGAGAAATGACTACAAGATTACTAAAGAAACATAATAGCAAATGAACTAATTTATTTTAAAATATTTGATCATATTAGATATTTTCATAAATATCTTCATTTCTAATCAAATTATCTATTTCTCCATCAGAATCTATAAATAAATCAAAGACATCCCAATGTGTAGTCATAGAAGGATCAAGAATTGTGTTATTGTCTTGAAAGACAATATTTATCTCTATATCTTTTGCTTTGTCCTTTAAAGAGGCTTGGTAGAGATTAAAAAGGTATTTTGGCGTACGACATGTACGTAACCAATGTCCTTTCATGACACATCTATAACATAAATTTTTTGATTTATTTTCATCATTATCATGCCCACTTTTAACCCTTTTATCATTGTCATTTGTCCACTTCTATTGAGCATTATTGTTAACCCACTTCTGGTGAGTTGTTGTACATCTTTTATTAAAACCACCATGATTTTCTTGAAAATGATTATTTTTGTGTCTATGACCACGACCACAACCACACCCATGATGAAATTTTTGTCTGTGCAGTCAGTTATTATTTTTACAAGTTATCTGATTCACTTCAAGGAATGGGCTAGCACTAGTTGGGCGGGTCTTATGATTTTTCATCAAAAGCTCATTGTTTTTCTTAGCCATAAGAAGACATATAATCAACTCAGAATATTTCTTGAAACCTTTCTCTCTATATTGCTGCTACAGGAGCATATCAGATGCATGAAAGGTAGAATATGTTTTTTCCAACATATCATCATCGATAATTTTTTCACCACTTAATTTTAATTTTGAGCTGATTCAAAACATAGCTGATTTATATTCACTTACAGATTTAAAATCTTGTAAACATAAATGAATCCATTCATAATGAGCATTTGGAAGAATAATAGTTTTATAGTGGCTATACCTTTCCTTTAATTTATTCCATAGCTCAAGTGGATCTTTGATTGTCAAATATTCGATTTTCAATCCTTCATGAAGATGGTGACAAATGAATATCATTGCTTTTGCATGAATTTGTAAAGATTCTTTATTTCCATCTTTTATGGTGTCTCCAAGACCCATAGCATCTATGAATCTCCGCATCCAAACCCATGATTGATAATTTTTTCCCGAAATGTCAAGAGCTGCAAACTCTAACTTTGAAAGAATGGATATAGTGAAATCTAATACAAAGAAAATTAAATCATTAATAATAATTATCATGCATCATACATATTTATTACTAAATCATAAAATATGATATAATCAAAAGATGATTTTATAAAATGTAACTGTAAAATATTTTTGAAACGCTGCAAGTTATGCAAATAAGTAACTAACTAATAGTTAACTAGACTATTGCTTAACAAAGCATGAAGATACTATAAATTTAACTTCTTGGCATGTGAATAATTTTGGTGGAGAATACATATATATATATATATATATACATTTTTCAAAATTACCTATAGCTGAATTAAAAGAATAGAATTTTCATGCTGATAATATGTTGTGAAATTATATAAATAATTACAATTGAAAAGAAAATATTATTCACCTTTTCTTTTTTTATTTTTCTCATATACCTAGAATGCATACATGTATATGATATTTATAGGGGTATCTCTTGAAACTCCTATTCTCATGCATTTACATAACTTAAGAGTTTATGAAAAATGATGGGATATTAGCTGGAGGGAGTTTATAATGTATTGGGAGATTATGGGTATCCACATGTTATTTTACAATACTTTTGAAGATTAAGTTTTTCAAATATATTTTATAAAATATTTGATTTTGAACCTTTTCTAAAAATATAAAATTGTCAATAGAATCTCCCACTTAATCTATCATTTTTTTTACAAGTGTTTAAGTAAAATATCCAAATGTCCGGGCATGCGTAATAATACATCTATCAAAAATATCAAAGTATTTTCAATTAATTCACATAGCATCTCATACATACTAGATTTTCATACATGGTAATTATGAGTTTTAAGAAAAGCTTTAATTCATTGATTTGGTTAAGGTAGAATTTTGAATATTCTTAATTATTTACGGATTAAATAAGATTTATTCAAGTTACTTTTATCTCAAAGATACTTGGTTTATTAATTCAATTATTCATTTATACAAATTTTGAACAAATTTAAGTTGATTAAATTGGAATTGATTAATTCAGATTAATTGGGTTAAGTTAAACATTAAATACATTATGATTTACTATTAATTATTATTAAATTAAGATGATTGATTGATTTGAAATAGGATTGATTAATTAATTGTTAATTTCAGATTAATTAGTTGATTAATAAATTTAAATTGTGATTGTTTAATTAGTGAATTTTTTAATTAAATTTGGATTATTAAAATTTATTAAATAAAATTCAGATTAATTAAAATTTTCAGATTAATTTGATTAATTAAATTAGGATCATTAAATTATTATTTATTAAATAATTTTCAGATTAATTAAATTAAATTATGATTTATTAAATAAATTTTGAATTGGTTAAATTTATTATTTAAATTAAGATTTATTAACTAATTATTAAAGTTGATACATATGTTTAAGTTTAAGTTGTATTTAAGTTTAATATGGTTAAATTTAAATTTTGGTTTAGGTTAAATTTAAGTTGAATTATGTTTAAATTTAAGTTTAATTTAAGATTTAAGTTAAGTTTAATTGAGTTTAAGTTTTAAGCTAACTTCAACTATGTTTAAGTTTTAAGTTATGTTTAATTAAGTTTAAGTTTTAACTTATGTTTAACCACGTTTAAGTTTTAAGTTAATTTTTGTGTTTTAAGTTAAGTTTTAAGTTAAGTTTAAAGTTAAGTTTATCTTTTAAGTTAAGTTAATTATGTTTAAGTTTTAAATTATGTTTAAAGTTAAGTTATAAGTTTTACGTTAAGTTTAATTTAGTTTAAGTTTTAAGTAATGTTTAAAGTGTCACGGTCCTAGGAGCCACATGCCCGATATAAATCGAATAGCATCTCTCTTGTATGATTGACATATTGAACCTAACACAAGGCCAACATGGCCACAACAATATATTACAAACCACACGGCTGGCAACAATACTGTTCCGGAAGGAATCGACGTCGATGGCCAGTCACCGAGGTTCAACCCACGTGGGTGCTAACAGGAGGGGAAGAACTCTGCGCCCTGCGAGATCAACACGAGTGTTAGGGGAATACGACGGAGGTTGTCCTGCGGAGCCCACTCTGACGCTCAAGTTAGTGCCTCGATGGAGAAGGGGAGTAGTAAGCAGTAAAAATGAATGAGTAGCGAAGAGAATGCGTAACCCCTTTACTGGAGGGGTTGGTGTACCTTTTATACCTGCGGTGACTGTCTCATGAGTCTCCCTGATCATTACCCCGTCCCCCTGATTGTCAGTTACAGGATAACCTTTGCAACGGTCCACGCCATCATTAAGTTCAGACCGTTGCGACATTTATGGGTTATGATGACTCCGCGGATAAGGGGTGATGGTTATCCGCAGATCCGAAGAAAGGGGGACCGTTACTTGAGGCTGAGTGCTCCTTGGGCTCCGCTACCGTGAGGTGGTCTTGGGGCCTTTTGGCCCGGGGGGTCCTGGGCGCTCGCCTTCCCGAGGTGATCTCGAGACCTGATCTCCTGAGGTGATCTCGGGCGTGTATCCTCCTGGAGCGATCCCCGACGTAGGTTTACCCAAGGTAGTCTCGAGGATCCACCTTCCCGAGAGGGCTGGGGAGCCAAGGAAAGAGAGTCATCCAGACTCGGTAGATCTTGCCACATAGCTTCTTCAGTCCATGTGTCATCCACGGGGTGTTCAACCCCGTCAAATACCAAATAAGAAAGTAAAACAACACAAACATCACCACGAGCATACTAGGGCGCACAATCATACAAACCACACTAAAAAATACAATACAAGTTCATGAGACTTAAAGGAATACAAGAGTACGGAGAGAAATACAAGCCAAAGAAAAACAAGCTCGACAATGGTGGAACTGGTTGCGGGATCCTCTCCTAGCAACTCCAAGTATATCAATAACTACCTAGATATAGAAAGACAGCATATGGGGTGAGGTTGGGCGAACTCAACGGGTATAGAGATAATGATATGCATGGCAGGAAATAGGATATAGCAAGCAAACAGAATCAACAAGATACAGTCTTATAGGAGTATTAGAAAGCATAACTATAACTATTGATGAATGAACGTACCAGAGTCAGTCTATCACATGGGGTAATAAGATCAGAAACCTTGGAAAAACCCACCACGGGTACACTCATGCATACGAGCAATACAAGGTCAACAAACCAAGTGAAATGCACAACTGATATGTGTATGTCAAACATATGCAACAACCATAGCTCAATCAAATGCAACAAGCACAAGAAAATACATCGATGCATCATATGCACATGATGTAATGACATGTGTCATCTTTGACTCCAGTCAAGCCATAGTGACATCTCATATGTGAGGCCAAGTGGGTAGGACTGTGACAAATATATGCATTCTGCTACCACTGCTCTGAAGTGACGAGTGGACAAGATGTTGATAGAGTACACACTCCTACCGTAAGCGATGGGGGAGAAAATCACTCTATAACCCTTGTAACAACGGAGTGGGGGCCCATAGCTTGCACACAACTCTGATCTACCACTACCCTGGAGTGGTTAAGCGTGGCATGACTAGATTGCTATACACTCTCCGACAACCACTAACTCCTGAGTGGTCGAATAGGCAGAACCAATATGACTGACGATTCATCTCAACGACTGAATAGCTATGCAACAATTCAAAGATGGTGCATGATACTAATCAACACAACACCCAATAGATCATCAACTATACAATGGTATAAAATGCATAGGTCTAAAACATGTATCATGCTCTATAAATCTTGCAACTAGGTGTATGGGTAATGTATAACCAATGATCAAACAATGTGAGATATAACATAACAATCACTCCTATATACACTCATACATGTGTATACTTTACAGAATAGGAGTATCAAGGCTAAAACTGTATAGACAATAATTTGATTATCTCAAAGGTCAAGCAGCCAAGAATCAAGTAGTGAAATAAAATTGAGCAAATTCAAGGTAAAGCAACCTACTGAATATAACAAAACTAGCCATGCATAATAATCAATATCTATAGAGATTAAGTAAGAGGTACTGCCTCCAGTGAGAAGCCCGTATCCGAAGAGAACCCCCGTCCAAGTGAAACCAACTCAATGTCTTGTATTAAAGGACATAGGTTAGCTACTTAAATAGGTAACATCTAGCTAAACTAAATACCCAATTATATTAGGATTTTCCTAATTATAACATTCATTAATTAACCCTTAATTAGTGATTATGTTTTAATTAATCCAACTCATTTTGGTTAGGTTAAACCCTCACTTGGTCTCACTCATATTATAACCCAATTATCAAACCAACACCTATACCAAACACAAGGATCAATTTCCAAGTGTGATAACCCATGGCATGGTCAAAGGGGTATGCCATGACCAACCCCACATCCATATCTAGATTTACCCATCTAATCCATTGCACTAGTTTCTAACAATTAATATAAACATAATGGATTCTGATTGGTAATCAAAGCCTACTCCTAAAGACAAAATAATTCTATCATGATCAATCCAACGGGTAGAAGTCCAATATGGCAAGGGAATTAACACAAGTAACCTCTACCCATGCTAAACCCTACACAAGGTATCTCACGACATAACAATAATATCCCAAGATTTCTCCAAAAAACTCAAAACAAGATTCAATCCCTAGAGTCCAAGGTGGAGCACAACAAGAATGCACAAGCCCAACACCTACAAGATGAACTAATCTCATCAAAACCCATATCCAAACAATTATTTCTATCAGGTTCTGCATCTATAGTTCATCCAAAACTGATCCATCCAAACCTCTAAGGCTCATGGCATAACAATACAGAACAGATCCAGATTTTTGAAAATAGAACAATTCCCACACAACCCATGATTTTAGATGAACACCAACAAAACCACATACCAACATAGTATCACACGTTTATGCATAAACATGATCAAATGAATATAGGATCGGTAACGTCGATACAGGGGGGTGAATATCGACTTGAAAAATTCTTCAAAAAACTTCGTCGGAAAACTCCATTTAGTCATCTTTCTATCAGGTTAGTATGCAGCGGAAAATAGAATAAACTAAAGAAAGGCGTAAGGTAGACACGCGGGTTCTACTTGGTTCCCAACCCCCTAGGGTCAGTACATCCAAAGCCTAAGCACTCAATCGTGAGTCCACTAATGGTCTTCTTTCAGGACCTTCTGGAGGCGGAGAAACCCGTCTTACAGTTTAAATTTACAAACAAAGAATAAATGAAATACAATGCATAAATAAAAAGCAAACCAAACAAACAGCTCGGCCAACTCTGGAAGTCTGAAGTGCGCACACTTCCTCCTAGAGCTTCCTTGGTCGCGGAGCTTTGTCTTGAGCACTTTTGCTTTAAACTAAATGCTTTAGCGGATGTGGAAATTGGTATCTGAGTTGAGGGGTCGAAGCCCCCTTTATAATAGCTTCTCGAGCGCCCTAGAGGCCTCTGAGGTGCCTCAGTACGGTCAAACTTGATCCGTAATCATGAACTTCACGAATGGGATAAACCTTCTTTCCTAGGCGCCTGGGAAGCCACAGGCGCCAGGCACCTGGGAGTGAGCTACCCCAACTGGGCCGCCCTCTAAGCCTGTGGCGCCTGATTCAACTCAGGCGCCCTGGATGACCTTCCCAGGCAGCTTTGCTTTGTCTTCCGTCCTCCTATCTTGCCTCCAACTCCAGGTACCTGCAAGACAACAAAACACACAACAAAACAAATATTCTTAGCCTTAACGAATGGTTCTGACTTTGGATTTCACCCGAAACCCTAGGTCAAACCGACGCCTAATGTTCCCTTTCTTGGGGAACGCATCCTCACCTTCTCCACAATGGAGAAGTTGTGTTTGCCAATCGGAACCTCCGGTTGGACTTTCGCTTAGCCTCCGAGAACCCGAATCATGAGATGTCCGACCTCAACCCATCTCTACTTTTGTTCGCGATCCCCACTTGACTAAAGCTTTTGCCAACCGGGATCTCCGGATGGACTTTTGCTCGACATTTGAGAACTCGGATCGCGAGACGTCCGACCTCGACCCGTCTCTACTTCTGTCCGACAACTCTCGTTCGGCAAAGACTCCGTTGCCCAATCTCTGACCAAGACTTAGTGCTCAGTCCCACGGACCAAGACTTCTTGCCCAGCTTCACTGACCAGGACTTAGTTCAATCTAGCTTCACTCGCTAGGACCCGACTTCACTCACCAGGATTTCTTTCATCAAATCACTCCTTTGCTAGTCATCATGATCCTGACTAGACTTCCTCCAATCATCAGGTAAATATAATTCCAAACCTCATGCCTGGTTTGGTTTACTCCCTTGGTCAAACTGACCAACCTTGAGTTCTGGTTTACTTTGCGAAACATCAGATCCTGTTTGGCTAACCCTTTGTCAACCTGGTCAAACCTGGGTTTACCCTACCAAACATAAGGTCCTATTTGGTTTAACCCTTGATCAACTAGACTAAACCTTTGCTGTATTTTCACTAACTTTAGTATATTGTTAAACATCGAAACACTAGAGGAAGACATCACTGATGCATATTGCACCAACAATCTCCCCCTTTTTTATAATGCCAGGAAATTTTTTAGTATTTTTCCAAAATAAAAAGAAATATAAAAATTTATTTAAAATAGAGTCAGAGCCAAGGCTTAAACCACCAAAGATCTCTCATTTAGCTTAGATTTAAGTTTCCATTAGGTGGTGGTAAAGCATCACTTTGGAATATGGAACCAATATTAGATAAGTGATAGTAAGCGTCCTTTATGGAAGATGCTTCAACATCCACTTGTTGGACCGGTGTCGTCGATAGAGGGGGGGGTATATATCGACCGTAAAAACTTTTGTGGAAACTTGTAAACTTTCATTCTGATCACAGTGTTAGTACGCAGCGAAAATACGAAAGAACAGAAAAGAAAAATGTTGGATCGAGAGAATACGATAGAGGGGTGGTGAATATCGTAAAACCGTTCCGGATTAGAAAAGAGAATGCGTAGCGGAAATTTAAGACAAAAACACACGGAACACAATTGTTTTTACTTGGTTCAGAGTCGCGGTCGACTCCTACTCCAAGGCCCACGGTCCTTGACCGTTTACTGCGGGCAATTCTATAATGTGCAAAGTTTTACAGAGAATTGTACAGTAGTATTGCAGTAAAAGGAATTATTTAACTCTTCGTTATCGACGCCCGGTGTGGATTGTACTTCGGTGCGTAGGGTCATCGTCGGCGCTAGAACCTCGAGATCAGATGTTTCTGGAGCAGAGCGCTTGAGCGAAGAGCGTTGTGGCATTGGAAAAGTGTGTTCTGAAGCCTTGGGAGTCGAACCCCTTTTATAGTGCACCTGGGGCGCCCTGGACATTGGGGGCGTCCTCCACATGCCTCTTGATCCGCAAACCCCTATCCGGAACTCAGTCAGCCCTTATCCCTCCAGGATCAGGCTCGGAGTTTGACGGGGGCGCCCGGGACACAGTGGGCGCCCTGCTTGACTTGTTCAACAGGCTTCTCGGCTGACTTGAATTCGATCGCTTCGTTGGCTTGGTCTCAGGGCGCTCGAGGCATCCAGGGCGCCTAGGACCATGAGGGCGCCCGAGAGCTTGAGGGCGCTCGACCCAGTGAGCTTCCGAATCAATCTTTGCTCAACTGCTTGTTTGGCTTTAACCTTGGGTGCCCGGGACCTCCCGGGCGCCTAACCCAGCTGCTGCCCCTCTCCTTTGGGGCGTTCTGAGCTGCAGAAACATGTTCCTTTGGTCCCTGCATCCAAGGTTAGTTCCACAACAAACAAGGCAATAAAATATTATGTTTATACAGCCTTAGCTGTCTTGGTTCTAACTTTGGGTCTCACAAATGGAACCCTAGGTCAAACCGACGCCTACTGTTCCCTCGACGGGGAACGCGTCCTTACCTACTTCTCTCAGGAGAGTTTACCTTTTGCCAACCGGCTCCTCCGATTGGACTTTTGCCCAGCAATCCTTCGCTAGGTGCCTAGCAGCCCTTCGCCAGGTCTTTGGTTCCTAGCAGTCCTTCGCCAGGTGCCTAGCAGTCCTTCGCCAGGTCTTAGATTCCTAGCGGCCCTTCGCCAGGTGCCCAGCAGTCCTTCGCCAGGTCATAGGATTTCGATGCCTAGCACTCCTTCGCTAGGTGCCCAACAGCCCTTCGCTAGGACATTGTTCTGCACACTTAGTAATCACATTAGACAACAAATAATACTTAACTTTGAATCCTTTGCCAATATCAAAACAAGGTTCGATATGGTGCTTCCTGCACCAACAAAAAATACTTAGTACACACGGGATTTACTTGATTCTCGACCCCCCAGGGTCAGTACATCCAAGGCCTAAGCACGGGAACACCCGTACACTAATGGTCTCCTTTCCGGACTTTCCGGAGGCGGAGAAACCCGTCTTACAGTGTACGATCTACAATAAAAAATATTAAGTAAATTGAAATTTGGAAAGTAAATCAAACCAAATGAAAAAGGTCGAAGACTCGGCCGATCTGGAACCCCGAAGTGCCGCACACTTCCTCTCGGCGCTTCCTTGGTCGCAGAGCTTCGTCGTTAGCACTTTTCTTCGATTCGGAATGCTCAGAATGATCGTAGAAGTGTTGTCCTGAGCTGAGGGATCGAAGCCCCTTTTATAGGCTTCATTGGGGCGCCTGTGTTGAAGGGGGCGCCTCATTTAGCTTGGTCAAACTCTATCCTCGCGCTGAACTCACAGCAGTGGATAAGGGTTTCATCCAGCGCATGGGAGGTGGCTGCCAATCCAGGGCGCCCTGTTGCTTTGGAGCCCCTGTTTCAATACAGGTGCCCTAGAGGTCTTCTTCCGGGTCGCTTGTGTTCCTTTGCCTGCCTTGTTTCCAACTTTTAGGTACCTGCAATACAATCAAAGACAAGACAAACATGCAAATAATCTTAATCTTAAGGACTTGATTCTGACTTCGGATTTCCACGAAACCCTAGGTCGAACCGACGCCTAAGTTCCCACCCCCAGGAACGTGCATTTCACCTACTCCTCTCAGGAGACGGTTGCCACCTGGCCAATCCGGTTGGACTTTTACTTAGCCTTCGATACTCTCAAATCTCGAGACGTCCGAACCTTGACCTATCTCTACTTCTGTCCTTAGTCATCGCTCAGCTAAGTTGCTCAATCCCTCGGACCAAGACTTCGTGCCCAAACCCTAGGTCCAGGACTTAGGTGGCCAGCCCTCGGCCAGGACTTAGTGCCTAATTCCACGAACCAGGACTTAGTGCCCAACCCTCGGTCAGGTCTTAGGTGCCCAGCCCTCGGCCAGGACTTAGTGCCCAATTCCACGAACCAGGACATAGTGCCCAGCTTCACTCACCAGGTCTTAGTGCCCAGCTTCACTCACCAGGTCTTAGTGCCCAATTCTTAGAACTAGGACTTAGTGCCTAGGTTAACTAGGACTTTTCATCATTTTGGTCCAGTTTTCTTGACTACCCTTCCCTTGTTCAATGTATCACTGACTTAAGCATATTGTCAAACATTGAAACACTTAGAGGAGGACATCACTGATGCATCTTGCACCAACAATCTCCTCCTTTTTGATGTTTGACAATATCTTAAGTTAGATTAGATGAAAGGGCTAAGTTACAAACCTTGGGATAAAATGAAAAAAAATGATCTAAGTTTTGAAAATACATTTTGATCCTTTGGGAGAAAGTTCTAACTTCAGCTAACTCTCCCCCCTTTTTAACAAAAAGGTTTTGATTTCATTTGATCCTTTGGTAAGAGAAAATAAATTTCTAATTTAAGCGTACTATTTCTAACTTAAGCGCACTCTCCCCCTTTGTCATACATCAAAAATCACCAAAACACTTGCACCAACAATGAAAACATTTTTTCCTTTAAAAGTACTTAGTATAAATCTTTGAACGCATAGAAAAGAGCTAGTTAAAAAAAACAATTGCACCAAAAAAAAATTATACTTTGAAAAGTATTGTGCAATTTGGAAAAATATTTTGTACTTTCAGAAAACTTAGAAAATTTCCCACTTAGAAAAATATTGCCTTACAAAAAAAATTTTAATTGAGAAAGATTTTCAAAAAGGATTGCATACATGAAAGATTTTTACTTAAAAAATATGCACTTTTCAAAATATTTCACTTAGAGTTTTTTGCACTTTAAAAGAATACTTTGAAAAATATTGTGCAAAAACTTGTGCTTTGAAAGATATTTTTTTTCTTCGAAGAGTTTGTACTTTGAAATGTTTATATTTTGAAAAATCTGTACTTTAAAAAACTATTGTGCCCTTTTTTGAAAAATATTATTCCCTTTTTAAAAAAATATAAGTACTTTTGAAAACATATATTGAGCTTTTTGAAAAATACAAGTATTTATGTAAGATATTATGCATTTTTGAAAAATATAAGTATTTTTGAAAGATATTATGCATTTTTTAAAAATATAAGTATTTTTGACAAATATGTACTTGAAAAATAAAAAAAACATGTACTTTGAAAAATATTGTGCACTTTTGAAAATACAATATTTTACTTGACTTGGTTTATTTTCCAGTCTGACACAATGCTAGGAAACCTTGTTAACTACAAGGACATTTTCCTAAGTGTCCTCGAAATTCTTCAAATCCAAGTAAATATTCTTTTCAAAAGTGATTCAAAAGTAACCAATTTTTGAAAGTGATAGTATAATAAAAAGTATGATTAAAATGGTAGTATTTTGAAAGGGAAAATGCTTATCAGGATTTTAAAAACAGTGTATGAAAACATGAAATTTTGAAATGTTTAATAACTCTTTTAATTTGACCTCCCCCTAAACTTGACCCAGTCCTAGGAAGCTTATTGACCACAAGTATTCTTCCTTTGAGTCTTTAGGGTTTGGTTTAGATCAAAATAATTATTTAATAACTTCAAAAATTATTGCCAAAAAAAATTTAGAAAAATGCTTGTCAAAAAAAATTTCTTTTGATTTAGACTCCCCCTAAATTAGACACATCCTAGGAGTCCTTGTAGGTCATGAAGAAGATTTCCTCTATGTCTTTAAGGTTTATTAAAATCAAAAGAATAGTTTTGAATGACATTAATTTTTAAGAAGATAATTTTAGAAAATTCAATTTGGAAAGAAGAATTTTTTTAAGGCATAAGCCTTTTTGAAAACATACATGATAGTGATTTAAAGCACCATTTTCAAAAAACATTTTGAAGTGATAATGATGTTTAAAGCATGATTTTCGAAAAACACTTTGAAAAAAAACTCCCCCTGACACCAACACCGTTTGACTCTATCTAAGTGCCTTAAGGGACTTTAGTGTTAACCTAAGAGGCTTGTGTCTAATTGTGTAGGTCAAATAATTTTTCAAAAAGATATAATTTTGAAAATGTATAATATGTATAAACAATCAGACAAGCATGAAATCCATAAAAATATTACTATGTTAAAGCACTATTTTGAAAATAGATTTTTAAAAAAAATATTCTAAGAATTTTGGAAAAAAATTTTGAGAAATATTTTTCAATTTATTGGTCCTTATTATCTCACCCATTTTAGATGTCTAAGTACAAGCAAGCATGGTTGCCTTATGGGTGTATTGTGAGATGCTTGAATAATTTTTCTTAATTTATTGTTAAATCTAAGATTCAATTAAAACTTGTGTTAGATTCAAATTTATCAAATTGTAAATTGAATTTGATTTTCGATAATTGGCTTCCAGGTCTTGGCGAGGCACTGAGACCTTCTTTGGCCGTAGCCTTATTAGAGCAACAACCCTTTCCTCGACAAAGCCTTTTATCGAAAATTTATTTTCAAATTTACTTCTTGAAAAATTTTGGTCTAACTAGCTTAGGTTTTGGATCGGTAGCTTCGGCTAGTTCCACCAGACTAAACAGACCAAGTAGGGTACGCCTTACCTTACTTGACCTTATTAGAAGGGGTTCCCTAACGTATTATCATCTCACCTCCACCTTATACTAGGTTGTTTAAGTTTTAATTAGTCTTTTTCCTATAACTGTTCTAAATCCTGCATAAACTTAAATATGAATGACATGACATATATTAAAAAAAATAGCAGATGCATGGCATGACAGTTATGCATGAGTCAGACAATTCAAATCATTTTACTTAAGTTTCTAATGATGTATCAAATTCCCAATTTGATACATGTCATGTGAACCCGCAAATATGCCAACCCACTTTGACATATTTAATATTATTAATTTAATTGTTGCAGTTTGGGTAAGATTTTATTTAATTTGAGTTTAAGTTATTTTAATAAATAATTGGAGTTAAATTAATTAAGGATTAATTGAAGTTGTATTAAGTAAGGATTAATTAAAGTTGTATTAATTAAGGATTAATTAATCTTAAATTAATTAAGGATTAATTGAAGTTAAATTAATTAAAGATTAATTGAAGTTAAATTAATTAAAGATTAAATTAAGAATTAATTATGGTTATTAAGTTTTAATTTGATTTAAATTTCAAAATTTTTGGGTTAGTTAAAAGTTGTGTGTTTAATTTCATCATTTTCATGATTTCAAAAATTTCTAACTCATCTACTATTTCTTGTTTATCTAATTTTTCAAGTTTTTCTAATAATTCTGATTTGTTTGACTTTTTGTAAACTTTATTCACTAAAGCCTTGATTGTAGAAAATTCAACTTCCTCCTCATCCTTATCATCAAGATTATATCCTTCTAGATCTTCACAGTAGGTGGAATAGTTTTTAGGGCTACTAATTAATGTTTTATAATAATTGTTTTTAGGATTATCTAAGAAAATAATTAAATTATTATCTAAAAGAATTTTATCTCCACTATCCTCAGAAATATCCTCATTATCCTCAGAAATATTTTCAGAAAAATCATCTTTATCCTCATAAATACTTTCAATATTTTTAGGGTTAATCTTACAATTTTCAGAATTAAATTCAGAGTTATCATTAACATTTTCAAATTTAATTTCAGGATTATCCCTAAGATTTTCCGAAATAATTTCAGGATTAATAGAATTAGCAGAATTAACAGAGTTAATATTATCAGAATTTATTTTGGAAATTATTGAATTGACATTAAGGATTAAAAAGTTAATGTCTGATATTTTAGCATTATCTACATTTTCTAACTGGTTATGCAAGATATTGATTTGACTATGCATTAATTATAATTTATCAGAAAATATCTAAATTATCATATGACAGTGCAATAATTTGTAAATTTTTAGGAACATAAATTTTTCGTACCTTTGCTGGACACTTATTCTTGTAGTGTCCGTGCTTTTGACATTTGAAGCACTGTACGTGGCTCTTGTCCCTCCGGACTCCTGGTGCTGATATTTCCTTTGCCACTGGTGAAGAACGAGTCTTACGAGTAGGACACTGATTTTTATAGTGTCCTCTCTCCCTGCACTTGAAACATATAATATGGAATTTAAAAATTGACATAAAAAAATGTACCTGATTCACCCCTGGGCTCCCCCTCAACTCCTAGCGTCTTTGCTCCATCGGCAGATAGTCCAGTGAAGAGCGACCAGGCTTTGATACCACTTGTTGGACCGATGCCGTCGATAGAGGGGGGGTGAATAATGATCGTAAAAACTTTTGTGGAAACTTGTAAACTTTCATTCTGATCACAGAGTTAGTACGCTGCAGAAATACAAAAGAACAGAAAAGAAAAATACTTTATACACACGGGATTTAGTTGGTTCCTGACCCCCCAAGGTCAGTACATATAAGGCCTAAGCACGAGAACACTCGTCCACTAATGGTCTCCTTTTCGGGCTTTCCGGAGGCGGAGAAACCCGTCTTACAGTGTATGATTTACAATAAAAAATATTAAGTAAATTGAAATGCAGAAAGTAAATCAAACCAAATGAAAAAGGTCGAAGACTCGGCCGATCTGGAACACCGAAGTGCCACGCACTTCCTCCCGGAGCTTCCTTGGTCGCAGAGCTTCGTCGTTAGCCCTTTTCTTCCATTCAGAATGCTCAGAATGATCATAGAAGTGTTGTCCTGAGCTGAGGGCTCGAAGCCCCTTTTATAGGCTTCATTGGAGCACCTGTGTTGAAGGGGGCGCCTCATATAGCTTGGTCAAACTCCATCCTCGCGCCGAACTCGCAGCAGTGGATAAGGGTTTCATCTAGGGCGCCCTAGACATATAGGACACCTGGGAGCTCTCAGGTGGCTGTGATAACAGGCGCCTGGGAGGTGGCTGCCAATCCAGGGCGCCCTGTTGCTTTGGGGTGCCTATTTCAATACAAGCGCCCTAGAGGTCTTCTTCCAGGTCGCTTGTGTTCGTTTGCCTGCCTTGTTTCCAACTTTTTGGTACCTGCAATATAATCAAAGATAAGACAAACATGTAGATAATCTTAATCTTAAGGACTTGGTTCTGACTTCGGATTTTCGCAAAACCCTAGGTCGAACCGACGCCTAAGTTCCCACCCCCAGGAACGCGCCTTTCACCTACTCCTCTCAAGAGACGGTTGCCAACCGGCCAATCCGGTTGGACTTTTACTTAGCCTTCGATACTCTCGGATCTCGAGACGTCCGAACCTCGACCCGTCTATACTTCTGTCATTAGTCATCGATCAGCTAAGTTGCTCAATCCCTCAAACCAAGACTTCGTGCCCAAACCCTAGGTCCATGACTTAGGTGCCCAGCCCTCGGCTAGGACATAGTGCCCAATTCCCCGAACCAGGACTTAGTGCCCAACCCTCAGTCAGGTCTTAGGTGCCCAACCCTCGGCCAGGACTTAGTGCCCAATTCCATGAACCAGGACTTAGTGCCCAGCTTCACTCAACAGATCTTAGTGCCCAGCTTCACTCACCAGGTCTTAGTGCCCAATTCTTAGAACCAGGACTTAGTGCCTAGGTTAACTAGGACTTTTCATCATTTTGGTCCAGTTTTCTTGACTACCCTTCCCTTGTTCAATGTGTCACTGACTTAAGCATATTGTCAAACATTGAAACACTTAGAGGAGGACATCACTAATGCATCTTGCACCAACACCACGTAGTATATAAAGGAATAGAAAGAAGAGAAAACCAAGGGTTTTCTCATTCTTTCTTCTTCCCTATGAAAACAAGAAGAGGAAACCTAGGGTTTTCTTCTTTTCTTGTACCCAAGGTCTGGATCGCGCGAGGGAAGTGGACGAGGAGTACCACGCTAGATCCTACATCGGTGTAGTATGTTTAAATCGTAAAGAGGTAAGTAGATCACTCACCTACAGTAAAAGTAGTTCTCGAATGATTTCTAAACATCATTCTAAGTCATTTTTGTTGGGACCGGGTGCATGTTGACATGGATGCAGGTTCGTAATTTCAAAATTAATTACGTGCAGCGGAAGGTTTAGCATAAATAATTTCTCTAAATCATTTAACCACACATCTAAGCATGCAAGTTTATCTTGTGTAGACATGATCATATATTTGAAATTTTGCAGAAACATAAACTAATTTACGTATTACCTCATGTAACTCGAAGGAAGGGACGAGATCCAACCGTAAGCGTCCCTTAGAAGCTCCGCCTCTATTCGCGTCCACACCGAGTATCTTCGGGATGACTTCACAAAGCCACGAGTTTCGTGTTCTCGAGAACTACTAGATTCTCCGAGAACGCGACAAGAAAAACCAAGAGAGAAGTCGGAAGACTAACAACAAAAGGATGGTCGGAATCAAAATTCCGGCGAAGCAAAAGAAGAGGCTTTCGGCAAAAAGGATCCTTGCGGCAAACTCTAATTCCGGCAGCACCTTCTTCCGGCTAAGAGATGGCCAGAGCTTCCTTCTCCGCCAGCAGGTGGTGGTCGGTAGGGAAAGGGCAGGGGCGGACGGCTGGTGCTCCTTCTTGGGGCTGGTTGGCGCACGACAAGAAGGGGAGAAGAGAAGGGGAGAAGAGAAGGAGAGAAAGAGAGGGAGAGAGCCTATGCCATCATCTCTACGATTCACACCCAAGCCTTGCCTTGGGTCCTTTATATAGTGGCCTCTCAACCATCAAGCCTCTCAAATATGGAATAACTTATTCCATCATGCCAAGTTTGATTTTATATCATGGTTAAAATCATATTTTAATTCATGATAAAAATCTTCTCTCCTATGCAATAAATTTCCTTATCATGGTAAATCAATCCATGATTGATTTTATAAACCAATCCATGGTTCATTTTAATTTCCATGAAAAATAAACCAAACCTTGGTTTATTATATAAAAAATTTATATCATCCATAATTTTATAAAACAAACCACACTTGGTTTATTTTATAAATTGAACCAAAACCTTGGTTCTCTCCCTTTGTTGTGGCCGGCCAAGCAAAGAGAATGGAGACCCTCTTTGGCCGGCCCATCCAAGCCAAGCCCCAATGAATTAAACTTATTTAATTCATCTATTAAGTCTTCAAAAGACTTAGCCATTTTACGCTTCCGATGCATCTCTGAAAAATTCAGATTCGACTTATTGTTTGGCTCAACCAAACTTAATCTCTCTTGATTGGAAAATCCAATTTTCAACTCGTTTTAAATCCCTCGGATTACTCGTAGTGCGTGTGACTAAATAGACTTTCGATTTATGTTGGCCGTCTATAATTAATCAATTAATTATAGAACGATCATGAGTGACACCTAGTAGTACATCATGATCCCCAATTAATCGAATGATCAACGGTTGACCTCAGAAACAATTCTAAAACCCTTCAGTAGCTATAATGAATCGTGCCCCATTCCCTTCACCATCTTATACCCACTTGGTTCAGGACATGGTATATGTGTGTCAGTCCCCACTAGGCTGACTACGTCACACCTAGCCCAAGTAACGTTTTCTCGTCCTACAGATTCTAATTACTCTCATGTATTTAAGAGATTCATACTCTGAACATGTCATGCTCTGGCCAGAGGCTTCGAGTAACAATCCAATGATAGGCCTCGGGTATACATCTCCTCGCAAGGAGTGGTGAATCCTTTGTAGGCTATTCAAACATCTTCGGGCACTTCGGCTTATACCCAATCATCTTGGGTCCACACCTCCTTGGAGACGCTTGCTTAAGATGTCAAAGTATAAGTCTCCATGACCAAGATGACTTGAACACCGCAAGTCAAAGGAACATCGCACTTAAGCTGCAGTAAGAACTTCACTGACATATCTATATGTAGACTACCATATGAAGTTTTACAGCCAGTCACTCCAATGTACTAGTTCCCTTAACTAGCATTCATGTTTATCTCCGGACATCTCAATGTCACCAGCCAGTGAAAATCAGCTGATTAGAGAATAACCCATGCTAGTCTCAACAGAATTGATAGTGTCCGTATTTATCAATTTATCGACTAGGGACAATTTCAATACTTCACAATTGCACATGTAGAGATAATCACTAGTTGTGAATTCATCACAAATTCTCTCATGCTGTGAATTGTATTGCGGACATTCAGTAAATGAGTTTAAGATCTCAATCAAATACACAAACATGTATACTCAAATAGTGAATATTCATTTATTAAAATAAATGATAACAATCATAAGGCGATTGCCTTAGGACACTTCTCTCATATCACTAACAAACTCCCACTTGACCTAATGTCAATCGCTACGGTACCCAATACCAAAGGCTCTAACATAACCCTCAAACTTGCTTTGAGGCAAGACCTTAGTTAAAGGATCCGCTAAATTCCTTTCAGCGGGAATTTTCTCAATTTGTATATCATTCATACTTATAATCTCTTTGATCAGATGATAGCGGCGAAGCACATGTTTGGATCGCTGATGAGACCTTGGTTCCTTTGCTTGTGAAATAGCTCCATTGTTGTCGCAATAAACCGGTATTGCTTCATTAATGGTTGGAACCACACCAAGTTCTGAGACAAACTTTTTTGATCCAGACTGCTTCCTTTGCTGCTTCCGAAGCTGCAATATATTCCGCTTCCGTGGTAGAATCCGTTACGCTGTCTTGCTTGGAACTCTTCCAACTTATTGCGCCTCCATTCAAAATAAATACGTATCCGAACTGAGATTTGGAGTCATCCTTATCTGTCTGGAAACTGGCATCTGTATACCCACGTATTACCATATCACCTTCTCCATATATTAGGAACATATCCTTAGTGTTTCTTAAGTACTTGAGGATTGTCTTGACAGCCGCCCAATGATCCATTCCTGGATCAGACTGGTATCTGCTTGTGACTCTCAGAGCATACGATACATCGGGCCTAGTACATAACATAGCATACATGATAGATCCTATCGCGGATGCATAAGGAATCTTATTCATGCAAATCCTCTCGTCTTCTGTGCGCGGACACATAGACTTCGAAAGGTTGATCCCATGCCTGATGGGAAGTTAACTTTCTTGGATTCCGACATGCTAAACCTTTCTAGCACTCGGTCTATATATGTAGACTGCGAAAGACCAAGCAACCGTTTTGATCTATCTCTATTGATTCTAATCCCAAGGATATAGGTTGCTTCTCCCAGGTCTTTCATGGACAAAGTTTTGGACAACCAAATTTTAACTGACTGTAAGACTGATATATCGTTTCCTATAAGTAATATGTCATCGACATAGAACACTAGGAATACGACTGCACTCCCACTAACCTTCTTGTACACACAAGGATCGTCAAGATTTTGTGAGAAATCAAACTCTTTGATTGTCTCATCAAAACGGATGTTCCAGGTCCTGGATGCTTGCTTTAGTCCATATATGGATCGTCGAAGCTTGCATACTTTGGTTTCATTAACCGATGTGAAACCTTCAGGTTATATCATGTATCATCCTCAAGCAGGTTTCCATTAAGGAAAGCTGTTTTCACATCCATTTGCCATATCTCATAATCATAATGAGCTGCTATGGCCAGGAGTATCTGAATGGATTTATGCATAGCTATTGGCGAATATGTTTCATCATAATCAATTCCTTGTTTCTGACGATATCCTTTTGCCACTAATCTAGCCTTAAAGGTAACAACATTACCTTCCATGTCGGTTTTCTTCTTGAAAACCCACTTGCACCCTATGGGCTTAATCCCTTCAGGTGGGTTAACCAAGTCTCATACTTGATTTTTGTACATAGAATCTATTTCCGACTTCATGGCTTCAAGCCATTTATCCCTTTCTGAATTTTTCAGAACATCTTCATAACTTATAGGTTCGTCATCGTTAATGAGTAACACGTCGTTCAATTCACTTATGAGAAATCCGTATTTCTCTGGAATATTACGTGTCCTATCAGACCTACGAAGAAGTGGTGTTGTTTTTGGTTCAACTGATAGCTCATCGTTATGACTTATTGGTTGTGGGTCTAGACTAGGTGTCTCTGTAATGTCTATTGGAGTTTCTTGAACTTCTTCAAGTTCAATGCTACTCCCACTGTTTTTTTATAAAAGAAATTCTTTTTCTAGAAATACAGCATGCCTTGAAACAAACACCTTTTGTTCCAAGGGATGATTGAATTGGTAACCTTTCGTTTCCTTAGGGTATCCAATAAATAGACATTTATCAGACATAGCATCCAATTTGTCTGATATAGTCTGCTTTACATAAGCAGGACAACCCCATATCTTTAGGTGAGATAAATGAGGTTTCTTACTATTTCACATCTCATATGGAGTAGTAGAGACTACCTTGGTCGGGACTCTGTTTAGTAAGTAAACAGCTGTCATAAGCGCATAGCCCCAAAAGGATTTTAGAAGAGTTACATGATTCATCATAGATCTAACCATGTGCATCAAGGTTCGGTTACGCCTCTCAGATACACTATTATGCTGTGGTGTATATGGCGGAGTCCATTGAGACAATATCCCATTGTGCCTAAGATAATCTTGAAACTCTTGACTTAAGTATTCACCACCCCGATCGGATCGAAGTATCTTAATACTTTTGCCAAGCTATTTCTCTACTTCACTTCTAAACTCTTTGAATTTCTCAAAAGCTTCAGATTTGTATTTCATTAAGAACACATACCCGAATCGTGAGTGATCATCGATAAAGGTAATGAAGTAGCTATAGCCTCCTTGTGCAAGAGTTGACATTAGTCCACATACATCAGTATGTATTAGACCAAGCAATTCTCCCACTAGTTTACCTTTTTCGGAAAAGGGTAATTTGGTCATCTTGCCTTTTAAGCATGATTCGCATGTATCAAATGAACCGGGTTCAAATGATTCCAGAATTCCACATCGGTGTAATTTGGTCATGCGTTTCTTACTTACATGGCCAAGACGACAATGCCACATATAGGAGTCTATTTGATTATCTATTCGAGCACGTTTGTTGCCAACTTCGATATTGAAAACACCACTGGATAAATCTAACGTGTAGATACCATTGCATAAAGTTCCAGTCCTATAAGGAACACCATTTAAAGTTATGTAACAGCAATTGTTACTAAAAGTTAAATGATAACCCTTTCCATTCAAGCATGAAATAGATACAATGTTCTTTATTAGTGAAGGAACAAAATAACAATTATCCAATTCTAAGACAAGTCCAATAGGGGAGCTTTAGCAAATATGTTCCGATGGCAACAACAGCAATCTTTGCTCCATTTCCAACTCGCAAATTCGCTTCTCCCTTGACGAGTCTTCTTATATTCCTTAGCCCCTGTATGTCATTACATATATGTGAGCTACACCCAGTATCAAGTACCCAGGTGTCCGAGGAAATAGAGTGACATTCAATAACGAAGATACCTGAAGAGAATGGGGCATCGGATGCCTTCTTCTTCAAGGACTCAAGATAAACCTTGCAGTTTCTTCGCCAGTGACCCTCCTTGCCGCAGTGATGGCAAGTGCCTTTTCAATCTTTTTGGCCTTTTTCTTCCTTCCCTTATTTTGTTCTTTGGGCTTCCTCTTAGAGCCTTTCTTTGAGGAACCAACTAACAGTACTGTCTTCTGATCCTGCTTTACAGAAGGCTCTACAGTCTTCCGCAGGTTAAGCAACTCAGGAATGGTAGTCTCCAGTTTGTTCATCCGATAGTTCATCACAAACTGTGATTAACTCTTGGGCAAACAATGCAGAATTAAGTCAATACTTAGTTCGTGATCCATTGCAAATCCGAGTGTGCCTAGTCGCTCAATGTACCCCAACATGTTCAACACAAACTGTGAAACAGAAGTGTCTTCCTGCATCTTAGAGGTGAAGAGGAGTCTGGAGACCTCAAACCTTCCGGATCTCGCCTGCTCGTCAAACAGCTCATGAAGATGAAAGATGATGGTATGAGCATCCATATGCTCATGCTGCTTTTGTAGCTCAGGTACCATAGCAGTCAGCATGATGCAACTCGCAAGTTCAGAATCGGCCACATGTTTCTGATAGGCCACTAACTGGTCTGGAGTTGCATCTTCAAGAGGATGGTTGGGAAGTTGTTCTTCAAGGACATAAGCAAGCTTTTCTGCCTTGAGAACTATCCTCAGGTTTCGAAGCCAGTCCATAAAGTTTGGCCAAGTCAGCTTATTGGTGTCCAAAATGGAACGCAAATTCAGAGAAGGCATGATCAGGTGATTATCTTAGAAATACAAATTGAGGTTATGTGATGAGAATGATAAAGAATGCATCAATATACATTAATTAAATCCTATTTATTTTTCGAATTGAATAACCCTTTTTATCAATTCGGGAGATCGTAGGAACATCTCCAAATAGGTTGATATCCAACCATAGATAAGAACAACCATGGCTAGAGTCCATCAAGTTATTCTTAGCTATGAAGGTAGGTAATTATACCAATTACATATTATACATATGTAACTATCACATTATTATGCTATCAACTAATTGAATGTTTGCATAAATCATTGGGTTGTTAACTCATTAACAAGTATGCAACAATATACATAGCACCCAACTGCACCTCTCTTTACATCGACCTTGGCTGTGGCACAACAAATCGATGCTCCAAGCTTAAGGCTGACCCATTAATCAAGAAATAGTTTTAATATGGTTAGAGCTCATTCAACCGTTTAGTTAGGCTTGGATGTGTCCAACAACCAAAACTAAGGATTGACCTCTGACTCCAACTATATTAATCATAAACTAATTCCATGGTTTGAACATGTTGAGGTTCAAGCCGGGCATGGATGTGTCCATCAACCCAAACGAGAAACAAAACTCCGGTTCTAACCATATTAATGGAAGGTGTTGGCCTTAATATTTTGTAAGGGGTTTTGGGTCTCATCTTTTTCTTTTATGCACATTCATGACATATAATTATGTCATGTTCTAACGATTTCCTTAATAAAGTATGTATGTGACTTAATTTATCAAGTCTCATTAATTGAATTAGGAACCAGATTTCCTAATTCTAATTTCATACTTTATTCAAGGAATTGTTTTGGGAAACAATTTCCTGAATTATCATAATCAATTTCGGAAATAATATGTTTAAGACTTTGATTTCTCTAAATCAAATCTATTAAGAGACAGATTCCCTTAATTCAACCACATATTATTTTCATGAAAATCTTATTTAAGAAAATATACTCTATAGGAAACAATTTTCCTAATTAATTTTGGAGACAATAATATGTAAGAGCATCACCTCATAAATCAAATAAGGAAATTATTGTTTGAGAATCACCTCAAAAATCTCCAAGATTTGATCACATATTTTATTTATGGAAAATTAATATCAATAACTTAATTTGGATGGCTCCCCGAGGCTCAATCCAAATTAAACATTTAACAATTTAAATTCAATTTAAGAAATTTAATTATAACAATTAACTTTAAATTGGTTGGCTCCCCGAGGCTCAATCCAAAATAAAGAATTTTATAAATAATTTAATTTCTAATTATAAATTTAAATGTCAATTAATATTCCCATAATTTGTCTAGACTTTCTTTAAAGAAAGTGTCCAAAATTGCGAGCTTTCCATAAATGGAAAGTTTCCAAAAATAAAAGGTTTTCAAAATAATTATAAGTTTCTGGTACAAAGAAAACTTACGTTTTTCCAAAATTAGAAAATTTTCAAAATTGGAAAGTTTCCAAAAATGGAAAGTTTTCACAATTATCATAAAATTTCAGAAACAGAGATATTTCAAAAGTTTGTGAAATTTCATGAGGATTTCCAAACATTAAAATTCCTAAATCGAAAATTTACCATAATTGGAAAGATTCCATAATTGAAAATTTTCCAAAATTGAGATCATGATAAAGCTTTCCGCAAAATAATTATATGATTATGTCGAACACAAACCTCGGCTCTGATACCACTGTTGGGACCGGGTGTATGTTGACATGGATGCAAGTTCGTAATTTCAAAATTAATTACGTGCATCAGAGGGTTTAGCATAAATAATTTCTCTAAATCATTTAACCACACATCTAGGCATGCAAGTTTATCTTGTGTAGACATGATCATATATTTGAAATTTTGCAGAAACATAAACTAATTTATGTATTACCTCGAGTAACTCGAAGGAAGGGACGAGATCCAACCGTAAGCGTCCCTTGGAAGCTCCGCCACTATTCGCGTCCACGCCGAGTATCTTCGGGATGACTTCGCAAAGCCACGAGTTTCGTGTTCTCGAGAACTACTAGATTCTCCAAGAACGCGACAAGAAAAACCAAGAGAGAAGTCAGAAGACTAACCACAAAAGGATGGCCAGAATCAAAATTCCGGCGAAGCAAAAGAAGAGGCTTGCGGCAAACTCTAATTCCGGCAGCACCTTCTTCCGACCAAGAGATGACTGGAGCTTCCTTCTCCGGCAGCAAGTGGTGGTCGGCAGGGAAAGGGCAGGAGCGGCCGGCTGGTGCTCCTTCTTGGGGCTGCTTGGCGCACGGCAAGAAGGGGAGAAGAGAAGGAGAGAAAGAGAGGGAGAGAGCCTATGCCTTCATCTCTACGATTCACACCCAAGCCTTGCCTTGGGTCCTTTATATAGTGGCCTCTCAACCATCAAACCTCTCAAATATGGAATAACTTATTCCATCATGCCAAGTTTGATTTTATATCATGGTTAAAATCATATTTTAATTCATGATAAAAATCTTCTCTCCTATGGAATAAATTTTCTTATCATGGTAAATCAATCCATGATTGATTTTATAAAATAAACCAATCCATGGTTCATTTTTATTTCCATTAAAAATAAACCAAACCTTGGTTTATTATATAAAAAATTTATATCATCCATAATTTTATAAAACAAACCACACTTGGTTTATTTTATAAATTGAACCAAAACCTTGGTTCTCTCCCTTTATTGTGGCCAGCCAAGCAAAGAGGATGGAGACCCTCTTTGGCCGGCCCATCCAAGCCAAGCCCCAATGAATTAAACTTATTTAATTCATCTATTAAGTCTTCAAAAGACTTAGCCATTTTACGCTTCCAATGCGTCTCTGAAAAATTCAGATTCGACTTATCGTTTGGCTCAACCAAACTTAATCTCTCTTGATTGGAAAATCCAATTTTCAACTCGTTTTAAATCCCTCGGATTACTCGTAGTGCGTGTGACTAAATAGACTTTCGATTTATGTTGGCCGTCTATAATTAATCAATTAATTATAGAACGATCATGAGTGGCACCTAGTAGTACATCATGATCCCCAATTAATCGAAAGATCAACGGTTGACCTCAGAAACAATTCTAAAACCCTTCACCAGCTATAATGAATCGTGCCCCATTCCCTTCACCATCTTATACCCACTTGGTTCAGGACATGGTCTATGTGTGTCAGTCCCCACTAGGCTAAATACGTCACACCTAGCCCAAGTAACGTTTTCTCGTCCTACGGATTCTAATTACTCTAATGTATTTAAGAGATTCATACTCTGAACATGTCATGATCTGGCCAGAGGCTTCGAGTAACAATCCGACGATAGGCCTCGGGTATACATCTCCTCGCAAGGAGTGGTGAATCCTTTGTAGGCTGTTCAAACATCTTCGGACACTTTGGCTTATACCCAATCATCCTGGGTCCACACCTCCTTGGAGACGCTTGCTTAAGATGTCAAAGTATAAGTCTCTATGACCAAGATGACTTGAACACCGCAAGTCAAAGGAACATCACACTTAAGCTGCAGTATGAACTTCACTGACATATCTATATGTAGACTACCATATGAAGTTTTATAGCCAGTCACTCCAATGAACTATTTCCCTTAACTAGCATTCATGTTTATCTCCGGACATCTCAATGTCACCAGCCAGTGAGAATCAGCTGATTAGAGGATAACCCATGCTAGTCTCAACAGAATTGATGGTGTCTGTGTTTATCAATTCATCGACTAGGGACAATTTCAATACTTCACAATTTCACATGTAGAGATAATCACTAGTTGTGAATTCATCACAAATTCTCTCATGCTGTGAATTATATTGGGGACATTCAGTAAATGAGTTTAAGATCTCAATCAAATATACAAACATGTATACTCAAATAGTGAATATTCATTTATTAAAATAAATGATTACAATCATAAGGCGATTGTCTTAGGACACTTCTCTCATATCACTAACAATTTTGGTGTTTGTGATCTTAGTATAGCAAGACCAAGGTATTGATTTGCCCCAAAATAAGTTTTGGGATTATGGTGTTCGATAAAAGTTCTTAGTTAGACCGAGGTCTTACTAAGTCCTAGAACGAGTTCTAGGATAAAGTTTTTATGTAAGTACAAGACCAAGGTCTTGATGTGTTTCAAAACAAGTTTTGGAAACATTACTTTTTGTGTGCAAAAGATATGCTAAGTTATGCATTTTAAAGACAAGCATGAGTACAAGTTTAAGTATATTACTTTGTAAGACCAAGGTCTTTTTGGCATGTACCAGGCCAAGGCCCACAAGATCTAGGCAAGCCTAGTAGATGCTCTATTAGGGTTCAGTGACTGACTACCCTGAAACCTATGAGGGATGCGCGCATTGGTACTATGTCGGGCCCAAGAAAAGATGTTTATTATTTTGAAGTATAAGAAGTATAAGAGTATAAGTTTCATGTTTTCAAAAGCAAACATCAAGCATGTTAAGCATTTTTCAGTTCTAGCAATGTTTTAAAATGTAAGTAATTATTACTAGTATATTCATGAGCATTTTTCATGTTAAGTATAGCATTTTCAGTTACACATGTTTTAAAGCAAGCTTGAACATGTTTACTATCGATTGCATGTTTTGTGAGAGTAGGTATCTACTTACTAAGCAACTTGCTTATAGTTGCATCCTTTTACTGCAGATAAAGGTAAAGAAAGGATGTAAGGCAAGGAGGCTAAAGGAAGGATATTTTGTTTCAGTGGCGGCAGAACCGTGGAGTGAGATCCTTTGGGATGAGTTTTGCTTAGTGTTCTAAGCTCTAAACAGTAGCAACTTGATAGTAGTTTCATTTCCGCAAGTTTCATGATAGTAGTTTTATTTCCACAAAAGATCTTAAGTTTGATATGCATGCTTTGAGTTGTTATTCCGCAAAAGATTGTAAGTTTGAGATGCATACTAAATGGAGTATGATTTAGTCTTCGTATTATGTTTTTTAAGATTGTGAGTTCTATAATTTGAACATAGTTGAAGTAGAAATATATTGGTTGAGTTGCTTAATGTTTCTGAAGCTTGAAATTTGAATTTTAGACGTATCAGTCGACTTCCCTTAGGAATTCGAGGGAACAAAAACATTGGTCGAGTGATTTCCAGGCTGAGTCGACTGCATCAGTCGACTGGTAGTCCCACCAGTCGACTGATCCCCGGTCAGATTTCGAACAGAAAGATTGGGGGACTGATCGGGCTCATGACTCGTCTGCACCAGTCAACTGATAAGGTCATCAATCGACTGGTGCCAATGTAAAAGAGAAAAAGTTGTAGTGTTGATAGTTAGTGTGTGAGTCTTGCAACCAAGAGGTCTAGGGGTCAAATCCTGGCAAAGTCAGCAAAAATTAAACCTTTTTCTTTTTAATTTGGGTAGATAGCCGGGTGTGAATTATGCATAGTTTGTGAGTTGTTTTGTGACCTCCCTCTAAGCCTAAGGAGAGGGTGTCGTAGAGCAATGTAAAGAGAAGAGGAAGAAAAGGAAAAGAGAAGAAGAAATTGTGACTATTAAGGGTTAAGAAGATAGGGTCGTGCATATGTTTAGTTTTTATATACATGTCTTTGTTTGACTGTTAGTCTTAACATATGCTATTATGTGCATGATCAGTATATGCTACTATGAGTATGATGATAGTGAAGTAATGTCTTGTCTCTATGAGTATGATGATAGTGAAGTAATGTTTAAGCAATGTCCTTGTTCTCATTATGATATATAGTAAGAGAATGGCAAGTGGACGTCCTAGAAATGCTCAAAACGAGGAGCGAGCTCCTAGAGGGCAAGAGGGTAATGTCATTCTCCTCTTTATGATATATAGTAAGAGAATGGCAAGAGGACGTCCTAGAAAGGCCCAAAATGAAGAGCGAGCTCCTAGAGGGCAAGAGGTAGAGTCAGTACTACCACCAAATCTCTTAGAGGTGGTGGCGCAGTTACAGAGACAGTTAGCAGAACAACAATAAGTTATTGCCACCATGATGGCTAACCAGTAGGCCACTCCTGTTACCCCACCGGTGGCACCAGTTGTGACCGAAGACCCATCGGTTACATCTGTCCCGGAAAGGGGGGTAAGGCAAGAAGCATATCTCATCCAGTGGCAGAAACTGAAGCCAGGGAACTTCTCAAGCACAAGCGAACCATGGGATGCTCAAGCATGGTTCAAAACTATGGAAAGCATAATAGAGCAACTGGATTGGCCTGAGGTAGAGAAGATAAAGTGTATCTCCTTCTGCCTTACCGGAGATGCTAGGATGTGGTGGGAGAGAGTCAACGCTAAGAGAAATGTCAGCCAGATGACATGGGCTGACATTGAGACTGAGTTCTTTGAAGAATACTTTCACATGCGAGTAACCAATAAGCATTATGATGAATTCACGGAGTTCAGACAAGGAGAACTATCCGTGGATGAAGCAGTGAGGAAGTTCAACTGACTAGCTTGTCTGTGCCCAGAGCTAGTTGGCACTGAAAGAGAAAGAGTCAGGCTAATGCTCAAGATGTTAAGGCCTGAGATTCTCAGAAGAACTGATAAGTAGGGCTTTAATCACTGAGCATTTCTTAAACAGTATAAAGGTCATCAGTATACAATAGAAGCAAGTACCAATCGAGAGATCCCAGGGTAACCCGCAGAACTAGAAAGGGAACCCAAATAAAAGGAAGCAGTGGGACCAAAGGACTTCTAGAGGATAAGAGCTGTGCCAATTCAGATTTCCAACCAAGAACTCTATGGTGATTTGGTAATCCTTGAGATGAAGGATTACGATATAATTTTAGGGATGGATTTCTTGAGCAAGTACAATGCCTCTATTGAATGTCGCAAAAGAAGAGTAAAGTTCACACTAGAAGCAGAACTTCCGTTCGAGTTTATCGGAGACCCAAGGAGAAAGACAAAAAGGTTTCTTTCTAACCTACAATCTCACTGTTGGGTATGGCTTGGCGGGTTTCCTAAGCGAATACTTGGTCATCCTTGGAAGACCTCTCCATGTCCTCGGATTAAAAATTAATCCGAATGGAGACTCGTCTCCGAACGACCATCTCGTCGTCGTATCGAACGATCCAAATTACAACTCGGCCAATCACAAAGATCGAGCCTTGTAATTTGCATAACCGTTCGATCGCGGACAAGGCGAAGAGTGGATCACCAGTTCTTGTGTTTATGGTCGGGGTCTAGTTAGTTAATTATTAACCAAGACAAACAATCAAAATAATTAACTAACAGACATGAAATGACGAGGCAAATAAACAAGGCACAATAAATCATAAGGAGCTTGGGAAGAGATTATACCTTCCCGATTACCTCGTGACCTTCTACCTTATGTCCCTCCCTTCACGGACGTCATGTGAGTGATGATCTACCGGGAACCGAGATCACCAAGGAGACCAACCAATCCACCAACTTCTTCTCCAAACCGAAACCCTAACTCCAACAATAGGAGTTGCGCCGGCCCAACTTCCACTCCCTTACCCTTGCGCAGCCGACCACCTTGCATCTCCCAAGCACGCCAGCCACTAAGGAGTCCTCGAGTGGAAGGTGAAGAAGGAGAAGAAGAGGAGAAACAAACTTCTCCTTCACCCAAACCGTCAGCCAACACCTCCACCTTGTGCCACAAACCTTGCGTCGCCCTCCCTCCTTGCGCCGGCCACCGCCTCCCTCTTTCCCTCACTGAGCACCACAAAAGGGAGGAAAGAAGCCTCCCTTTGTCTAGTGATGACCGACCACCGAGAGCTTGAGGAAGGATGAAGAAAACAAAGAGGAAGAAGGGCTTCTTCCTTTGCCACCGTGACCTAGGAGAGAGGATGAGAGAGAGAGAGAGAGAAGCCTAGGTTGGATGATTAATTGGATTAATTAGCCTTGGTTTCTTGATCCCATGGGGTATATATAGAGCTAAGGTAGGGACCAAAAGGAGGAGTTGGATCTTGGACCACCAATGGATCTAAACCCGATCCATTAATTAAGATCTATTCCACTAAATGATCTTAATTGAACTTCCTCACCAACCTCCATATTTTCATATGGGCTCCACATATTATGAGTCGTCCATCCCCCGTATTTAAGATATTGAAATGCTCGTTAATTAATTTAATTTACTGACAAATTAAATTAATCAACTTCTGGATCCTTGATTAGTACCACTCAACCTTATCATCATGTTGGATCAAATCCACCTGCAGAGTTTAACATGATGAACCTTTTGAGCTTATCAAGGGGGCATCTGTTGGGTATGGCTTGGCGGGTTTCCTAAGCGAATATTCGGTCGATCTGAGAGACCTCTCCATGTCTACGGATTAAAAATTAATCTGAATGGAGACCCGTCTCCCATCGACCATCTCATGCCGTATCGAACGATTCAAATTACAACTTGGCCAATTACCAAAATCGGCCTTGTCATTTGCTCGACCGTTCAACCGCGGAAAAGGCGACGAGTGGATCACCGACTTTTGTGTTTATGGTCGCCATCCAGTTAGTGAATTAATAGCTATGATACGAAATCAAATTAATAAACTAACACACATAAAATGACGAAGCAAATGAATAAGACACAAAATGAACATAAGGAGCCAAAGGAAGAATTATACCTTGCATTACCTTACGATCTTCTACCGTATGACACTCCCCTCTTGGACGTCATGTGGGCGACGATCTACCAAGACCTGTGGTCACCAAGTTGATTCCTTCTCCTTGCGACAACCAATGCCCTAATCAAAGGGATGCCACCGACCGCTCCAAGGAAGAGGATAATCCAAACACAAACCGAACTATTCCTTTCCTCCACTGTCGGCGCCTGAACTTTGAGTTGCTGACCATAGAAACTCATCTTCTTCTCCACAGCAACTCCTCAACAGCGTGTCTTCTTCTCCAAGGTGAGCACAAAGCCGAAGAAAAGCAACTCTGCTGCCTTAAGCCAAGCTGCATGAGCAACTCGGCACCTTGAGCAAAGTTGCGGCACAATTTTGTTTCCTTAAGCCAAGTTGCGTGAGCAACTTGGCATCCTTAAACAAAAATTGCAGCAACCAATGGAGAAGATTGCTTCTGTGAAGATAAGTGGCGTGAGCCAATTTTCCTCCTTCACGGTTTCCCAAATTGGAGAAAATTGCTTCTGTGATGAGAAGTGGCGTGAGCCACTTTTCCTCCTTCACAGTTTTTCCAATTTGCGTGAGAAGCACAGAAGACTCAAGTTTTTATTGGATCGTAGAAACTCGATGGAGGGGGGATGAATATCGAGATCAAAATTTTCAAAAAAATAGAGAAAATATGCAGCGGAAAATAATAAACCAATCGCGAACACATGTTGGTTTTACTTGGTTCGGAGTCGTGGTCGGCTCCTACACCAAGGGTCACGGTCCTTGACCGTTTACTTTGGGCAATTCTATATTCGAAAAATCTTTTACAACTTGACAGTACAGATATAGAATTGGAAATTGAATTAACAACACTTTCGTAATTTAAATTAACCGACGCCCGAGGTGAATCGAATTTCGGAGCAGAGGGTCGTCGTTGGCGTTGGAATCTCGAAGTCGGAGGTTGTTGGAGTGTAGCGCTTGAACGAAAGTGCTTGAAGCGTTGAGAGCGATGCGTGTTGAAGCCTTGGGAGTGAACCCCCTTTAATAGTACCCATGGGGGCACCTGTGATGATGGGGGCACCTACACATGGCCATCCCTGCACGATCTCTTATCCGCAGGCTTGGTTAGCGCTTATCCATCTTCACTGGGGCGCCTGAGCTGATGGGGGCGCCCGTATGATCTCGGGCGCCTGAGCTGAGTACGTCCAGAGGCTTCGTGGCAGTTTTGCTTCGCTTGCTTTGGTTTAGCCTTCAACTGGGGCCCCCGTATTCATACGGGCGCTTAACCACAGTGGGGCGCCTCACTCCTTTGAGGTGCCTAAGCTGCATAAACACATTCCTTCGTTCCCTGCAACCAAGGTTAGTTCTAAAACACAAGAAGCAAATATGCTAGCCATTATTTACAGCCAAGTTGTCTTGGTTCTAACTTCGGGTCTCGCAAATGGAACCCTAGGTTGAACCGATGCCTACTATTCCCTCGACGGGGAACGCGCTCTCACCTACTCCTCTCAAGAGAGTTTACCTTTTGCCAACCGGCTCCTCTGGTTGGACTTTTGCCCAATCCACCTGATCAGGTCTTCGTGCCCAACTTCCGGTCAGGTCTTCGGTGCCCAACCCTTCGCCAGGACTTCTTGCCCAGTCCTCGACCAGGACTTCTTTGCCCAACTTCCGGTCAGGTCTTCTTGCCCAGCCCTTGACCAGGACTTCTTGCCCAGCCCTTTGCCAGGACTTCTTGCCTAGAGTACCTAGGACTTTTCCTGCACACTTAGTAAACCTTGTTAGATCACATTAACACCTTAACTTCTGAACCCTTTGCCATTATCAAAACCCAGGTTTGACTTAGGTGCTTCCTGCACCAACAATCTCCCCCTTTTTGATTTATGGCAACACGATTCAAAAAGTTAAGTTAAAAAAAATTAACAAGCAACGAATTAAAAAAAAAAATTTAGTTTCCTCCCCCTGAAATGAAAATTCTCCCCCTAAGTTTTTTCAAAAATAAGTGGGGTTTTTGTTAATCTTCTATGTGCTTTAGATCCAGAAAGTTTTTGCACACTTGAGAAAAATTTTCACATTATACTTAGAAAATTTTCAGAAAAAACTTTTTCATACAAAGAAAAATTTTCGAAAAGGTTTTTAAGTTTTTCCACACTTAGAACAATTTCCAAATTTTTTTTAAAGTTTTCCACACTTAGAAAAATTTCCAAAAACACTTAGAAAAATTTCCAAAAAAAATTTCAACATTATACTTAGAAAACTTTCATTTTTGAAATGCTTAGATTTGAAAATATTTTTAAGCATTTATTTACTTTACTTTTTGAAAAGGAGATAAAAGTTTTGAAAAATTAAATTTAGAGAATTTTTTTTTCTCTCCTTCCTTTCTCTTCCACTTTGCCATATATCAAAAAAATGATTATAGTAAAAAAAAATTAGAGCAAAGACAAAAAATTGAGTTATGTATTGAACCAACTCTAATAAGCATAAACTGGGCCAAACCAAATTAAATCATTCTTGTTCGGGTCCTGTCTAACCCAGTTAGCTACTTACTGACTGTCATAAACAGTAGCTTTCACTAGGGTTAGTCAAGTTAAGTGATCTGATCAAGTTAGATTTTCTAAGCCTGACACTTAACCTGATTGCTGTTCATTTGATATTTATTACCCCAATTACTGCAGATGCACTGACTCAAAGCATCTTGAATCAAGGCGTAGACCTAAGCATCTCAACCCAGTATAGGTTATCAATCAAAAGTACCCTAAGGTGCTTGTGAGATGCTGGCTTCTAGATCTATAGGTGCATGCAGTTCTAGGGTTAGGGCCTAAGCTAAGTCCATTTGCGAAAAAGTCCTAGTTTTGAAGGGGATAAGTTTTTGAGAAAAACTAAGTCGGAAAATCATTTTAAATTTTAAGACTTTACTAAAAAATGATTTTTTATAGAAAAAAATTAATTAACAGATAAGAAATAAAACAAATTTAAAAAAAATGTAGTGCCGTCCTATTTTACTAAGCATAACCCTAACTGCCTTCTTAGTGAGTTAAACTCAGACTCAGGTAAGGGTTTGGTAAAGATATCAGCTAAGTCTGACTTTGAGTCCACATGCTTAAGGACTATTTGGCTACATGATCCCTTACAAAGTAATGTTTAACTTCTATGTGCTTTGTTCTTGAGTGTTGAATTGGGTTTTTGGTTAGATTGATTGAGCTTATGTTATCAATGTAGACTTGGGTTTGGGTGTAGTCAAGCTGGAAGTTCTTAAGAGTGTGCATCATCCATAAAAGTTGTGCCACACACTCTCCTAAAGCAACATATTCTGCTTCGGTTGTAGATAGGGCTACCCAGTGTTGCTTTCTACTGCACCAATTGACTAGACTATTTCCTAAAAGTTGGCAGCTTCCACTTGTACTTTTTCTATCTAGTTTGCATCCAACATAGTCAGAGTCAGAGTATCCTGACAGTTCAAAGGTTGAGGTCCTAGGATACCAAATCCCTACATTTAGGGTGCCCTTAATGTATCTAAGTACTCTTTTTAGGGCTGCTAAGTGGGATTCCTTAGCACAAGTTTGGTACCTAGCACACATTCCTACAGAGAATAGGATATCAGGTATGCTAGCTGTAAGGTAAAGTAGACTTCCAATCATACTTCGGTATAACTTAAGATTTACAGGTTTACCTTCAGGGTCACTATCAATCTTGACATTTGTGGCCATAGGGGTACTTATGCTTTTAGAGTTATCCATTTTAAATTTCTTAATTAACTCTTTAGCATATTTTGACTGGCAAACATAGTTACCATCCCTGGTTTGCTTAATTTGCAGTCCTAAGAAGAAATGAGTTCACCAACTAAGCTCATTTCAAATTCATTTTCCATTATTTTTACAAATTCTTTTAAAAAGTTTGAGTTGGTGGATCCGAAAATTATGTCGTCAACATAGATTTGGGCAATGAAAATGTCTTTTTCTAAGGTTTTAACAAAAAGGGTGGAATCAATTTGTCCTTGGTTAAATTCCTTAGAAATAAGGTAAGTTGATAGGCGTTCATACCATGCCCTAGGTGCTTGTTTTAACCCATAAAGTGTCTTTTTAAGTTTGAAAACATAGTCAGGTTTTTCTAGGTCCTTAAATCCTGGGGGTTGTCCTACATAGACTTCTTCTTTGATAATCCCATTTAAAAAGGCTGACTTAACGTCCATTTGGTATAGCTTGAACCCTCTATGAGCTGCAAATGCTAACAACATTCTAATTGACTCAAGTCTGGTTATTGGGGCATAGGTTTCATCATAGTCTAATCCTTCAACTTGACTAAACCCTTTAGCTACTAAGCAGGCTTTATTTCTAACATTTCCCCTTGGTCATTTAGTTTATTTCTAAACACACACTTAGTATCTATAATAGATTTGCCCTCAGGTTTAGGTGCTAGTTCCCAGACTTGGTTTTTTTCAAATTGGGCTAACTCCTCTTGCATAGCTATGATCCAATCACGATCAGGTAGAGCTTCCTCTATAGTCTTAGGTTCAATTTTTGAAATTAGTGCTATTTGACTAAGATTCCTATAGGAAGACCTAGTTCTGACTCCTAAGATTGGATCACCCATAATTTGATCAGAAGGGTGACTGCGTCTGGGTTTCTTGGTTCTTCTAGAACTTGGTTCAGCCTTAGGTCCGGCTAGACGGTTTGGTTCAGTGTTCTGTTCAACTACTTGAGTTGGTTCAGTTATTGGTTCAGTAGTTGGTTCAAGAGATAGTTCATTTAGGGGTTCAATTAGTGGTTCAATTGATGGTTCAATTGTTTGTTCATTATATTCCTAATCAATATTTGATTTGTTTAGGGTTTGGTTATCAGATTTTGAATTAGTTTCTTCATCAAAGATTAAGTTAGTAGTTTTTTCAATTTTATTAGTTTGTTTATTGTAAACCCTATAGGCCCTACTAGTGGTTGAATATCCTAGGAAGATTCCTGGGGTTGACTTAGGATTGAAATTTACCTAGGTAGTCCTTGGTGTTCAAGATATGGACTTTGCACCCGAAGACCCTCAGGTAATGTAGGTTTGGAAGTCTATGGTAATATAGTTCATAGGGAGTTTTATTATGTTTTTTGTTAATTAGAACCCTATTTTTGATATAGCAAGCCGTACTAATTGCTTCTGCCCAAAATTGGTTAGCTAGGTTGAATTCATTGAGCATGGTCCTAGCGGCTTCCTGAAGAGTTCTATTCTTTGTTTCTACTATCCCATTTTATTGGGGGATTCTAGGACATGAAAATTCGTGAATATATCCATTTATTATACAGAATTCCTCAAACCTTTGATTCCCAAACTCTCCCCCGTGATCACTCCTAAGTCGTTTGATTTTGGTATCATTTTGATTTTCGATTATCTTACATAAGTCAATAATCAGGTTTAGGGTTTCATCCTTAGTTTTTAGGAACCTAACCCAGGTAAACCTAGAGTAATCATCGATAATAACTAAGCAGTACCGGTTTCTGCTTAGTGACTTGGCTCCATGTGAATCAAATAGATCAAGGTGCAGGCGCTCAAGTGTGGTTTGGGTTAAGTCTGATTGAATTGACTTGTGATTAGACTTGGTTTGTTTACCTTGGTTACATGAGTTACATATCGTGTTTTCCTACACGATATCCAATATCCATTGGTCCAAATCTTTATGTTCCTACACATAAAGTCTTTATTGATTTGGATCCAATTAGAATTAAGGATAGCTTAAATTGATTTTCACAACCTAGTCTGTCTCACCCAATCTAGTATTATCAATCACGTTAACCTTATGGGTTTTGTGAGACAGATTTTTAAAAAGAAATATAGATTTTAATTTTGAAAAACAATAAGGTTAATTTTGAAAGGTTAAATTAATTTTGAATATGTTTATTTTGAAAAATTGAGTTGAATCTAAGATTAATTGAAATTTGTGTTAGATTCAAATCTGACAATAGTAAAGTGAATTTGATTTTCTATAATTGGCTTCCAGGTCTTGGCGAGGCACTAGGCCTTCTTTGGCCATAGCCTTATTGGATCATCAACCCTTTCCTTGACAAAGCCTTTTATAAAAAATTCATCTTCACGTTACTTCTTGAAAGATTTTGGTCTAACTAGCTTGGGTCTTGGATTGGTAGCTTCGGCTAGTTCCACCAGACTAAACAGACCAAGTAGAATATACTTGACCTTATTAGAAAGGCTTCCCTAACGTACTATCATCTCACCTCCACCCAATACTAGGTTGTTTAAATTTCAACTAAGTCATTTTGTCCTTAGTCTAACCAGTCCTAGATCTGAACATGATAATTGCAGTAGTAAATAAACAAGCAAACATGCAAAAATAAAAATAAGCATGGAAAAAAAATTTAAAAAACTTATCTAATAAAAATTGTTTTTATATTAGCTCCCCCTGGACTAAAGCATCGATAATGGTTAGGCAAGATGTGAATCTTGTCCATGGGGATCCAATACTGGTTTGGTCCAGCTTGGTTGTTCAAGCAAAGCTTGGGGACCCATGCTTGAACTTGAGCTCTAGGTTGGTTCAATACAACATAATAAGACTGTTGCCTAGACTTGGTTCGATACCCTAATCCGGATCGGTTAAGAACGGACTTCTGTTTTCCAAGGATCATATCCAGACCCTTGGAACCTGAAGTGAATCGTTCTAAAGCCACTCTGAGCTCCTTGACTTGAGTATTCAAGGAGGAATTCTCTTTCTCAAGCTTTTCAACTTGAGTAGAGTTTCCTTCTTGAACCTTCTCGATCAAGGATCTCGAGTCGGCTTCCTCTTTCAGGAGTTTTACTTCCTGTCGGAGGGACTCGACCCAGATTTTGGCTTTCGTCAAGTTGCAAGATAAATAAGCAATTAATTTGGTTACTTCAATTTCAAAATAACCTCTTACCGTTATTTGGCCGTTTTCCGAGATTGTGAGCCTTCTGTCGTCTGGCTCCGATTCTGATCCGGTGTCGATGTCTTCTGAAGCGGTTAAAGCGAGAAGATTTGATTGCGGGGCCTCTTCTTCTTCTTCGGAGGAAGAATCATTCCAGGTGGCTTGGAGAGCTTTCTTCCTTCGAGTCTTCTTGGCTTCCTTCAGATTTGGGCATTCTGATTTGTAATGTCCCTTCTTGTTACATTCGTAGCAGGTGACATTGGTTTTGCTTTTTAAAGTTAAAAGTTCAGCTGGATCATCCTTCCTTCGGCTTGCTTTCTTTCTATTTGTCTGGTGCTTCAGCTCCTTGTAGTAGTCCCGAGCTAGCCGAACCAACTTGGGTTGATCCCCTTCACTGTCTTCTGAGTCTGAGTCCAAGTCAGACTCGGGTGCTGGTTGAGGTTTCTTCTTGAGGACTTTTCCTTGGGTTTTACCTGCAATAAAGGCAATACTTTTCTCGACCATTGTGGAGTTAGTCTGTTCATGCAATTCTAATTCTGAAAAAAGTTCATCTAATTTAATTTTTGAAAGGTCCCTGGAAACCTTGTAAGCATCTACCATAGATGCCCACAGTGTGTTCCTAGGGAACGCGTTTAGGGAATACCTGATTAGGTCACAGTTCTCTACCTTGTGACCTATTGTATGCAGCCCATTCATTAGCTCCTGGATTCTGGCGTGGAGTTGTGTTGCTGATTCTCCTTCGATCATTTTGATTGTGTAGAGTCTGTTCAGCAATAGATCTCTTTTGCTAATTCTGGTGTCGGAGGTACCTTCGTGCAGCTCAATCAGCTTGTTCCACAGTTCTTTGGCGCTGTTGAAAGGACCCACCCGATTCAGTTCTTCCTTGGTCAATCCGCATTACAACGTCTGGGTTGCCTTTGCATCAACCTCGATCTTTTTCTTCAACGAGGCGCCCCATTCAGAGTAGTGTTGTGCCACTCCTGCTGCGTTCTTGGGAATCTCCAAGCCAGATTGGATAATTATCCACATGTCCACCTGAGTTTTCTGGTGGACTTCCATCCTGCTTTTCCAGTAGGAGAAATCTTCTCCACTGAAAAGCGGTGGTCTGGCTGTGCTGAATCCTTCTTGCATGGCTATTAAAATTTTCTAAAAAAGAAAGATAAAGAAAACTCGTTCCAAGACTTAGTCTTAGATTAGTAGTGCAGGAGAAAAATTAATAGAAATGAAAACGATCGAGTGGTGTTGCACCAACCTCGATTAACGAGAAAGATTCGAAAAAATTAAAATAATTCCGTAAATCTGAAAAAAACTCTCAAATTATTGGTTGCACCAAATTTGAGCCACCCGCTCTGATACCACTTGTTGGATCGTAGAAACTCGATAGAGGGGGGGTGAATATCGAGATCAAATTTTTCAAAAAAATAGAGAAAATATGCAGCGAAAAATAATAAACCAATTGGGAACACAGGTTGGTTTTACTTAGTTTGGAGTCGCGGTCGGCTCCTACTCCAAGGCCCACGGTCCTTGACCGTTTACTTTGGGCAATTCTATATTCGGAAAATCTTTTACAACTTGACAGTACAGGTATAGAATTAGAAATTGAATTAACAACACTTTCGTAATTTAAATTTATCGATGCCCGAGGTGGATCGAATTTCGGAGCAGAGGGTCGTCGTTAGCGCTGGAATATCGAAGTCGGAGGTTGTCGGAGCGTAACGCTTGAACGAAAGTGCTTGAAGCATTGGGAGCGATGTGTGTTGAAGCCTTGGGGGTGAACCCCCTTTTATAGCACCCATGGGGGCGCCTGTGACGATGGGGTTCCTACACGTGGCCTTCCCTGTGCGATCTCTTATCCGCAGGATCGGTCAGTGCTTATCCATTTTCACTGGGGTGCCTGATCTGATGGGGGCGCCTGTATGGTCTCGGGCGCCTGAGCTGAGTACGTCTAGAGGCATCGTGGCAGTCTTGCTTCACTTGCTTTGGTTTAGCCTTCAACTGGGGCGCCCGTATCCATACGGGCACCTAATCCCAGTGGGGCGCCTCACTCTATTGACGCGCCTGAGCTGCAGAAACACATTCCTTCGTTCCCTGCAACCAAAGTTAGTTCCAAAACACAAGAAGCAAATATGTTAGCCATTATTTACAGCCTAAGCTGTCTTGGTTCTGACTTTGGGTCTCCCAAATGGAACCCTAGGTCGAGCCAACGCCTACTGTTCCCTCGACAGGGAACACGTCCTCACCTACTCCTCTCAAGAGAGTTTACCTTTTGCCAACCGGGTCTTCCGGTTGGACTTTTGCCCAATCCACCTGATCAGGTCTTCGTGCCCAACTTCCGGTCAGTTCTTCGGTACCCAACCCTTCGCCAGGACTTCTTGCCCAGTCCTCGACCAGGACTTCTTTGCCCAACTTCCAGTCAGGTCTTCTTGACCAGTCCTTGACCAGGACTTCTTGCCCAGCCCTTTGCCAGGACTTCTTGCCTAGAGTACCTAGGACTTTTTTTGCACACTTAGTAAACCTTGTTAGATCACATTAACACCTTAACTTCTGAACCCTTTGCCATTATAAAAACCCAGGTTTGCCATAGGTGCTTCCTGCACCAGCAGTCTCTTCTCCAAATTGCTTGAGCTTCCTTTTTTCTCCAAGAAAAGTTGTGTGAGCTTCTTTTCTTCCTTGGAGAAGAAATTTTCCCTATGGAGAAGAGAATTGTCAACGGCACCGCACTAAGCGAGGGAGAGAGAGAGAGGAGGTGAGGAGAACCTTAGGGTTTTCTAGTATTTCTTTTTATTAATTTTTTTATCAACTTAGTTTCATGCCACTTGGGGTTATATATAGGACTATGGTAGGGACCATGAGGAGGAGTTAGATCTTGCCCTGCTAATGGATCCAAACCCGGTCTATTAATGATGATCCATTCCACTAAAGGGCCCTCATTGAATTACCTTACCAACCCCTATATTTACATTTGGGCTCACTTATTATGAATCGTCCATCCCCCCGTGTTTAAGATCTCGAATGCCCGTTAATTAATTAAATTACTAACAATTTAAATTAATTAACCTCTGAGTCCTTGACTAGTACCACTCAACCTTATCATCATGCCGGATCAAATCCACTTGCAGGGTTTAGCATGATGAACCTTTTGAGCTCATCAAGGGGGCATCATCATCCCGACTCACCAAGACACGAATTCCATTGGCACATCATATTATTAATATTATTTCCCAACTTACCGGGCCTATCGATCTAACAAAATAGATCTCGCCTATTGGTAAATCAAAGAAATAATAATTAATAATATATGTCCGATATTATTTGGGATTAAGGGATCGTACTCCATAATAATATCTTGATGCCCTATCCAATTATCGAGTTAGCACAAATTGGATAACCTCGGATTTTGGTCCTACTCAATGTACTCAAAGCACACTAGTGTAATTCTATGGTCAAGACCAACCACACCTAATTACACTACAACCATTCTGATAGGTTGTCCAATTCTATCTCGGTTGTGATCCTCTTATTTATACTAAGCAAGGAACTGATAACATGATCTTCCATGTGACACCACACACCATGTTATCTACAATGCGAAGTAATTGGACTTCGTGCATGTACTAATGTAAACAAGCACCTAGTGTAGTTGTGATTCTCTTTTCAAAATTTAGATGATCTCATGTATAAAAAGAGCAATGTCTTTTAGTATACACATCTAACAGCATCATCATCCCGACTCACCAAGACACGGATCCCGTCAATAATCAACGGCACACCATATAATTAATATTATCTCCCAACTTACCAGGCCTATCGATCTAACAGAATAGATCTCGCCCATTGGTAAATCAAAGAAATAATAATTAATAATATGTGCCCGTTATTATATCGGGATTTAGGGATCGTACTCCATAATAAAATCTGAGGTCCTATCCAATTATCAAGCCAGTACAAATTGGAAAACCTCTAGTTTTGGTCCTGCTCAATGTACTCAAAGCACACTAGTGTAATTCTATGGTCATGACCAACCACACCTAATTACACTACAACCATCCCGATGGTTTGTCCAATTTCATCTCGGCTGTGAGCCTCTACTTATACTAGGCAAGGCACTGATAACATGATCTTCCGTGTGACACAACACACCATGTTATCTACAATGCCAAGTAAAAGACTTTTATGCATGTACTAATATAAACAAGCACCTAGTGTTGTTGTGATTCTCTTTTCAAAATAAAGATGATCACATATATAAAAGAGGCAAGTATTTCAATTTACACATCTTACAATCTCCCACTTATACTTAAAGACTTTGCTGTTCTCTCACTGCCATACATCTGACTCCCATATCCTCCACATGACGGTCAAAAGCTCTAGCTGGAAGAGCTTTAGTGAAAGGATCCACCAGGTTGTCCTCTGATGCAATCTTGGCGACAGCCACTTCTCCTCGCATTACAATTTCTCGTATCAGGTGGTACTTGCGTTCTATGTGTTTACTCGCCTTATGGGCTCGTGGTTCCTTCGAGTTTGCAACTGCACCACTGTTATCACAAAAGATTGTGATTGATCTGGGCAAACCAGGAATCACATCCAAGTCCATGATGAAGTTCCTGAGCCAAACAGCTTCCTTGGCTGCCTCTGAGGCTGCCACATACTCAGCTTCCATGGTGGAGTCCGCCATGCATTTCTGCTTAACACTCCTCCAAACAATGGCTCCACCTCCTAGAGTAAACACAAACCCTGAAGTAGATTTACTCTTGTCCTTGTCTGACTAGAAATCTGAGTCCGTATAACCCACAGGGACTAATTGGTCTGCCCGGTAAACCAGCATATAATCCCTAGTCCGTCTCAGGTATTACAATATATGCTTTACCGTAGTGCAATGTCCCTGTCTAGAGTTACTCTGATATCTACTAACCATGCCCACGGCAAAATAGATATCTGGTCTCGTGCACAACATGACATACATGAGGCTTCCTATTGCCGAGGCATAAGGAACCGCTTTCATTTCCTCTATCTCCTTTGATATTTTCGGACACATCTCCTTGGATAGAGGAACTCCATGCCTAAAGGGTAAGAAACCCTTCTAGGAGTATTCCATGCTAAAACGAGCCAGGACAGTGTCAACATATGAAGCTTGGGATAAGCACAACATCCTTTTCTGGCGATCCCTTATGACCTTTATCCCAAGGATGTGTCCTGCTTCTCCTAAGTCCTTCATATCAAACTATTTTGACAACCAGACCCTTATGTCTGATAACACTTTGACATTGTTGCCAATTAACCCTTCTGGTTGCCAATTAACCCTTCTGATAAGCACAATCCATAGATAGATCGATTAATCTTGCATACTAGATGCTCTTTGCCCTTTGCAATGAACCCTTCTGGTTGCTTCATGTAGATAGTCTCCTCAAGACTTCCATTAAGGAAAGTCATCTTGACGTCCATCTGCCATACCTCATAGTCCATATGAGCTCCCATAGATAAGAGAATCCGGATAGACTTAAGCATGACTAGCGGCGAAAAAGTCTCCTCATAATCAATACCCTCTTTCTAAGTATACCCTTTCGCAATAAGCCTAGCTTTGTAGGTCTCAACCTTCCCGTCTGATCCTCTCTTTCTTTTGTAGATCCACTTGAATCCAATGGCTTTCACACCATCAGGTGGTTCTACAAGCTCCCAGACATGATTAGAATCCATAGATTCTATCTCAGAGTTCATTGCCCTTTGCCAAGAATCTGCATCCTTATCTTGGAGGGCCTCGTCATAGGTCTAGAGATCCGGTTCATGTTTACTTGGGACCAAGTCCCATGACTCTCCCAAAAATATGAACTTTTCAGGCTATCTAACAACCCTCCCACTGCGACGAGGTACCACCTGTGTATCTTCTGTGACACGCGGTGCAGTGACTTATGGTGTATCCTCTTGTATAGTTGGTCCTAAGGTCGGAACGCCCCCTCTTAACTCTTCAAGCACTAGTCTACTCTTGGGCTTGTAGTTCATCACATAGTCTTCTTCTAAGAATCTGGCATTTGTGCTAACGATTACCTTCTGATCCTTAGGACTATAGAACAGACCACCTTTCGTTCCTCTAGGATAGCCTACGAACAGACGTACTTCCGTACGAGATTCCAACTTATCAGTATCTCCCTTTAGCACATGTGTTGGACTACCCCAAATCCGAATATGTCCTAGACTAGGATTGCGCCCAATCCACAGTTCTGTGGGAGTAGAAGGGACTACTTAGATGGAACCAAGTTCAGTATATACGCTACCGTTTCCAGAGCATATCCCCAGAACGATTCAGGTAAGTCAGAATAGCTCATCATTGACCTAACCATTTCCATAAGAGTCCTATTCCTTCTTTCTGCCACCCCATTATGTTGGGGCGTACCGGGTGCAGTTAGCTGGGACTGAATCCCAGCCTCTGATAGGTAGGTCTTAAACTCTCCAAAGAGGTACTCACCACCACGATCAGATCGTAGTGTCTTGATACTTTTACCCCGATGTTTCTCCACATCAGCCTTGAACTCTTTGAACTTATCAAAGCATTTAGACTTGTGGCGCATCATGTAAATGTATCCGTACCTTGAATAATCGTCAATGAAAGTGAAAAAATATTCAAAGCCACCTCTAGCCTGGATTGACATAGGACCACACAAATTAGAATGAATCAGTTCTAGCACATCTTTGGCCCTATACCCCTTAGCCTTGAAAGACCTCTTGGTCATCTTACCTTCCAAGCAAGGCTCACAGGTTGGGAAGTCTTCCCCCTCCAATGAACCCAAGGGCCCATCGACTATCAACCTCTGAATCCTATTAAGATTAATATGACCAAGCCTAAGGTGCCAAAGATACGTCTGATTCATCTTAGAAGGCTCCTTTCTCTTATTTAGGTTAGATGATGAGCTATTCACTTTTGTTTGCATCATGGGAGTCTTTGGTTCTAGAGTGTATAAATTGCCAACCATAGTGCCCGAACAGATAATATCTCTATTTCTCGTTATAACAACTCTGTTATTAAAAGTAATAGAATATCCGTCTTTTATAAACTTAGAAACTGAAATTTAATTCTTTCTAAATGAGGGTACATATAGGCAATCTCTCAGAACTAACACTTTATTTCTCTCAAAAGATAAATAAAAATCTCCCACTGCAACTGCTGCCACCTCCGTAGCATTGCCCATGTAGACCACGATTTCTTCATCAGCCAGCCGTCGGGTTTCCTGGAACCCCTGCAGAGTATTACAGACATGATCAGTGGCTCCCATATCTACGCACCAGGTACTGGTAGATAGCACCGCTAAAAATGTTTCAATGACTAAGCACGAGGAAATACCTTTGTCTTGACGACGGGGACAGTCCGCCTTCCAGTGTCCAGTTTGCTTACACGTGAAGCACTTGCCTTTCGGCTTCTTCACGCCAGTCCGAGGTCCCTACGATGTTGCTTCCTTCTTGAACCCTCCTTGTTTCTTCTTCTTCCTACCTTTCAGTATAGAAGCAGAAATCCTTTGAGTCACTAAGGCCTGTGAACTCTGACGAAACAACCCTCTGCCGCCTGGAGTTCTCCTAGCAGTTCCCCTAATGTATACTCATGCTTGTTCATGTTATAGTTGAGCCGGAACTGCTCAAAACTCCTAGGCAGAGACTGAAGTATAATATCAACCTGGGTTTCCCCTTCTATTTGTGCTCCCAGTACCTCAATCTCATTGAGGTGAACCATCATTTTCAGGACATGATCCCTAATGGGTGTCCCTTCGACCATAGTAGTCGTCATCAGGTTCTTCAGCACAACCTGCATAGCAGCCCGACCCTGGTGCCCGAAGAGCTCCTTGAGGTTTAGCATCATTGCATAAGCAGTGGGCATGACCTGATGCTGATGTTGCAAAACATTCGACATAGATGCCAGAATATAGCACCGCGCCATCTCATCTGCCTTGGCCCACTTCTTAAAGCACTCCCTCTGCTCTTCACTAGAGTTCTCGCTAGGCCTTTCGGGACAGTCCTCAAAGAGTACATATTTGTACTCTTCAGCAGTAAGGACAATGTCAAGGTTTCTCTTCCAATCAATATAGTTAGGTTCAGTAAGTTTATTCTCCTTAAGTATTGTTGCTAGTGGGTTAAAGACCATTTTGAAAATCCTGAGAATCATAACATACACTACATTAGAAATCGAAAAAAATTGATTCCTCAAAATAATAAATTTTCTAAATCAATCAACACCCCTATACACTGAGAAATTCGCATGCCACGATGGTGTGGATGTATACGAATTTTGACATTTGTAAGAGAAGGTTTTATCCATTAATCTTACTATCTCATCAACCTAACTTTTTGACAAGTAAGATAATAGTTGTTTAACTTTGGCCCTGCAAAATAATAGCAGTGACTCCGATGGGGAGGATACTATTATTCGCATCTAAGTGTTTACCGTTACACGACACCAAGAAAATTATTTCCGATTATGTGACTTCCGATGGGAAAGTACACACGCTCTTTAATAATTTTCTATAGTCTTTTCTGACCCAGTGATCCGCATAACAAGTCCATCCGATGGGGAGGAAGACACTCAGAGCCGACGCATAGACTTGTTCGCATCACTTATCGGATTGTAATGGAGGCCATGGGACTCTTAGGGTCCCTCTCCCACTTAGTAATTTATTCTGAAGAATTTTAACTACCACGCACACAACAAGCACATAACCAACATAATGAAAAAGAAAATCCTAGATTTTTCAACTTTTCATGGCCTTGGTCTCCAATGCGCTTCCAGTCGTGTCGTCACTTCGTCCGCTCCTCCCTTCCTTTTGCGCAAGCCACCTTGAGGGATCTCCGAGCCGAAATGACTAGCTAATATTTTACATCATCGATCCTATACTCCACGAAGGAGTGTACATGAAAACTAGATCAAAAGTAAAATAATAAGCTCGGCTAAACATGTGCCATATTTAATTTCAAAAATTAAATACTACCTAGCCTCGTCAACCCCGAGGATTAATTAATTTACAAAAATATTGCACAACCATTCACACAACAAATATTTGGCTATGAAAAGTTGGAATCCAATGCCATAATGTATGAAAAATGCAAAAAATTAACTAATCCTAAACACACAAAACCAGAAACCTCAGCTCTGACACCAATTGTTGGGTATGGCTTGGCGGGTTTTCTAAGCGAATACTTGGTCGTCCTTGGAAGACCTCTCCATGTCCATGGATTAAAAATTAATTCGAAAGGAGACCTGTCTCTCAACGACCATCTCGTCGTCGTATCGAACGATCCAAATTACAACTCAGCCAATCAAAAAGATCGAGCCTTTTAATTTGCTTAACGATTCGACCGTGGAAAAGGTGACGAGTGGATCGCCGGTTCTTGTGTTTATGGTCGGGGTCCAGTTAGTTAATTATTAACTATGACAAACAATCAAAACAATTAACTAACACACATGAAATGACGAGGCAAATAAACAAGGCACAATAAAACATACGGAGCTTGGGAAGAGATTATACCTTCCCGATTACCTCGCGGCCTTCTACCTTATGTCCCTCCCTTCACGGACGTCATGTGGGTGACGATCTACCAGGAACCGAGATCACCAAGGCGACCAACCAATCTACCAACTTCTTCTTCAAACCGAAACCCTAACTCCAACAATAGGAGTTGCGCTGGCCCAACTTCCACTCCCTTACCCTTGCGCCACCGACCACCTTGCGCCTCCCAAGCATGCCGGCCACCAAGGAGTCCTTGAGTGGAAGATGAAGATCGAGAAGAAGAGGAGAAACAAACTTCTCCTTCACCCAAACTGCCGGCCAAAACCTCCACCTCGCGCCAGAAACCTTGCACCGCCCTCCCTCCTTGCGCCGACCACCGCCTCCCTCTTTTTCCTCACCGAGCACCTCAAAAGGGAGGAATGAAGCCTCCCTTTGTCTAGTGATGACCGGCCACCGAGAGCTTGAGGAAGGATGAAGAAAACAAAGAGGAAGAAGGGTTTCTCCCTTTGCCGCCGTGACCTAGGAGAGAGGATGAGAGAGAGAGAGAGGCCTAGGTTGGATGATTAATTGGATCAATTAGCCTTGGTTTCTTGATGCCATGGGGTATATATAGGGCTAAGGTAGGGACCAAGAGGAGGAGTTGGATCTTGGCACACCAATGTGTTGGATCGAGTAAACACGATAGAGGGGGGGTGAATATCGTGAAAATATTTCGGATTAAAAACTAAGAGAATGCGCAGCGGATTTAAAACAAAATCACAGAGAACACAAGTACTTTTACTTGGTTCGGAGTCACGGTCGGCTCCTACTCCAAGGCCCACGATCCTTGACCGTTACTACGGGCAATTCTATATTTGCGCAAAAGATTACAGAGTTTGATAAAGAATTATTGTAGTAATTAAACAAGTATGTTTCTCGTTACCGACGCCCAGTGTAGATTGTACATTGGTGCATAGGGTCATCGTTGGCGCTAGAATCTCGAGATTGGAGTTTTCCGGAGCAGAGCGCTTGAACGAAGAGTGTTAAGGCATTGGAAAAAGTGATGTCAAAGCCTTAGGGGCCGAACCTCTTTTATACTGCTCCTGGGGGTGCCCTGGACGCTGGGGGCGCCTGACACGTGCCTTCGGATCCGAGAAACCTCATCTGCAGCTTGGTCAGCGCTTATCCCTCCAGAATCAGCCTCGGAGTTGACGGGGGCGCCTGGGACGTTGGGGGCGCCCCGGTTGACTTGGTCTGCTGGCTTCGTGGCTGAGTTTGCTTCGATCACAGTTTGGCTTGGACCCAGGGCGCCCGGGACATCCAGGGCGTCCGGGACCTTCAGGGCGCCCGGGACCATCAGGGCGCCTGGCCGAGTAAGCTTTCGAAGCAATTATTGCTTAACTGCTCGTTTGGCTTTGACCTTGGGCGCCCGGGACCTCCCAAGCGTCTAGCCTAGGTTCTTGCCCCTCTCCTTTGGGGCGTTCTGAGCTGCAGAAACACACTCCTTCGGTCCCTGCATTCAAGGTTACTACCAACACAAATAAGGCAAGAATATACGTTAGTTTTTACAGCCGTAGCTGTCTTGATTCTGACTTTGGTTCTCCCATATGAAACCCTAGGTCGAACCGACGCCTACTGTTCCCTCGACGGGGAATGCGTCCTCACCTACTCCTCTCAAAAGAGTTTACCTTTTGCCAACCGGCTCCTCCGGTTGGACTTTTACCTGATCCACCTGACCAGGTCTTCGTGCCCACCTTCCGAGTAGGTCTTCGGTGCCTAGCTCCTTGCCAGGGCTTCGTGCCCAGTCCTCGACCAGGACTTCGTGCCTAGTGTACCTAGGGCTTCTTTCCTGCACACTTAGTAAACGTATTAGATACAAATAACATCTTAACTTCTGAACCCTTTGCCATTATCAAAACCCAGGTTTGACTTAGGTGTTGCCTGCACCAACAATCTCCCCCTTTTTGATTTATGGCAACCCAGTTTAAAAAGTTAAGTTAATCATCCAAATAAGTACTTATTAAAGTTAATTTCCTCCCCCTGGAAGTAATCTCCCCCTGTGTTTTTCAAGAGTTCATTGGGCTTGAAAAGATTTCTAAGTCAAAAAAACATAGAAAAAATGTTAAGTTAGAAACCATTTTTCAAAATATTTTGAGTTGGACAATTGAAAATTTTACACTTAGAAAATTTACACTTAGAAAATTTTCAAGTAAATACATAGTTTTTTTTTGCACTTTAGAAAATTTTGAAGGTAATGTTTTGAAATTTATACTTAGAAACTCTTATAAGAAATTTCTACCATATTTTTGAGTTGTGGAAAAAATTTTCCAACCTCTTTAGCACTTTAGAAAGTTTTCAAGGAAATTTTAAAATTTATACTTAGAAATTTTCTATTTAAGTCAAGTGCATTGAAATAAATTTTGAAAATAATTTAAGTCAAGCGCTTTGAAATAAATTTTGAAAATAATTTAAGTCAAGTCCTTTGAAATAAATTTTGAAAATAATTTAAGTCAAGTGCTTTGAAATAAATTTTGAAAATAATTTAAGTCAAGTGAAAGGCAATTGACTTAAGGAATTTTACTTTTCGAAAAAGGAGATAAAGTTTTGATATTTGAAAAAATTTTAAAACCTCTCTTCTCTCTTTTCCAATCTCTCCCCCTTTGCCATATATCAAAAAACAATATAGCAAAACAATATAGCAAAAGAAGTATGGTGCTATACTGAACCAATTCAAGGTATAAACTGGACCAAATCAATTTGAATTATCTCTTTCGGGTCCTGTCTAACCCACTTAGCTACTTACTAACTGTTATAAATAGTAGCTTTCGTTAGGGTTAGTCAAGTTAAGTGTTTTGTTCAAGTTAGATTTTCTAAGCTTGACACTTAACCTGATTACTATTGATTGGTATTTAGTGCCCCAATTATTGCAAATGCACAGACTTAAGCATCTTGAATCAAGGCAAAGACCTAAGCATCTCAACCCATTCTAGGTGATCAATCAAAAGTACCCTAAGGTGCTTGTGAGATGCTGGCTTCTAGATCTATAGGTGCATGCAGTTCTAGGGTTAGGGCCTAGGTTAAGTCCATTTTGCGAAAAAAAACCCTAGTTTTGAAGGGGGTAATTTTTCTTAAGAAAAACTAAGTCAAAAAATTATTTTTAAAAATACATAAAGAAAATGATTCTTCAAAATTAAGTAGGAACTGATTTTAAAATCAAGTAATAAAGCAGTTAAAAAAATAGAAGTAGAGTAAACCTATTCTACCAAGCATAACCACTGATAAAGATCAGATAATCTAGAAAGCAACTAGCAACTAGATAAGTCAACTGGTCAAAGAGAGGACCAGCATAGTCAAACCACAGTCGAATACATGTCAACCCTACTGATTAGGGGTAGTCAACATTACAATATCAATCTGAACTAAGAGGAAGGACCAGGATGATCAGATGAGCTGGGCTGCCAGGATCGAAATAGCGACATCATTTCATTATACCGTGTGTCGCTAGTCTCTCGATCGGCTCTATGGGCATCCATATACTCTGCGTGATTGACTTCTACTTCCTCCCTGAGACTGTGTACCTCTGTCTGAAGTAAAGCTAGCCTCTCGTCAGTCGTCGGAGGTGGGGGCTCGTCTATCTACTCTCGAATCTCGGCCGCCAGATCTACGACATCAACCTCTATCTCCTCATCAGAGTCGATCTGGGGTCCGGCTCGCTGACGTCTCCATGATAAAACCCCAGTACCCGAGACCTCTATGCCCGCTAGGGAAAAGTTCCTAAAACTTATTTCATCAAATTCGGTCATTGTGGTCATCTCTCCATCGGTGATATTACGACCGTGATGATGAAGAATGGAGGTGATGATGTGGCAGTAAGGGGTGCGTACCCGCCCCTAAGTAGTAACACTGGACGCATATAGAATCGTGTGGAACATGTGGAGTTCAATGTGGATATCTAGCTGATGGATCAATGTGTACAGTAAGAAGGTGTGGAATGGTCGCATGGTCGCGACGTCCCTAGTGGACAAAGGTAGAATGCAACGGACTAGGACTCTATAAAGAGCGTAGTCCTGGACCTGAAGATCTACAGACTGAAATTGCCTAGCCAAAGGGTTTCGAGCATCTCTATAAAAATAGGAGTATAGGGTGTCCATGTCAATGTGAGAGTAGGGAGCATCAAAGGAAGGATCTCTAGGAGGATAACAACAAAAAGTGGACTGAGAAAGTCGTAGTCCAAGAAATCTGTTGAGCAACGAGGGTGTTATTGTCAAGGGCATCCCTTGAACTGTGGTGACAAACATAAGTGAAAGATCAATGTAGGCGCGCAGAGGGGGGGTGAATGCACTTTCGCGGATCGTTTTGATCTCTACACAGATGTTAGCGCAGCGGAAATAATATGTAAAGGAAATAACAATGCTAACAAGAATTCTTTTACTTGGTATCCACCCAGATAGGTGACTAATCCAAGGATCCACACCGCGAGCACCACTTTTCACTATCGAAAAGTCTCCTTGAGGTGGAGAAACCTTTACAGCAATAGCTTCGTCTTTACAGATGTAGAATTATGGTGGAGGAAGCAAAAGATCACTCTACAATTGGGCAGCACTTCGTTACTGTACGGAACTGTACAGACACGTGTAACGAGGCCTCCTTTTATAGGTGAAAAGGACAGATTCGCAGTCTGTCCAGACTGCCACCAGTCGACTGCCCAGATGGCAGTCGACTACCCCGGCATTAAATGCCTTCCAACGGCTAGCCAACGGTTAGCAAACAGCTAGCCAACGGCTAGTTTTGGGGTGTACCAGTCGACTGCCCCTTGGCCAGTCGACTGGTCCGAAGCTGCGAACTTTCTGTGAGTTTTGGCAGTCGACTGCCTCTGGGCCAGTCGACTACCCTGCCTCCCAGCTCAGTTCCAGCCACTCCGAACCTTCTCCTTCGCGTGTGCCTTCAGGTCTGCTCCCTTGGCTCGCCCTTTGAAGTCCTCTTCCTTTGGCTATCGTCCCTCGGATGCACACGCAAGCCTTCCCTTGGCTTGCCTCCATGTCACCCTTCACGTGTGCCCTTTGAAGTCCACTTCCCGGCTTGCCCTTGGAGCTCTCCTCCCTCGGCTCTCGTTCCTCGGATAGGTCCACCAAGTGTGATTCTCCAAGTCCTGCAAACTCAATCACACAAATCAAATACAACATAACACTCTAACTTTAAACATATTCACCTACACATCAAAACCATGATCTTCCAATCATTTAAGGGCCGATTGCCTCAACAATCTCCCCCTTTTTGATGTGTGGCAATATGTTTAAGTTAGAGATAAATAACAGCAATAACAATAGCAAAAGATAGCAATTGAAACATTATTAGACATAATAACCCTTAAGAGGTAACCTCCCCCTTAACCTATGTCCTCTCCACAGTTTCAATTCTAATCATATTCCAAGTTAAGTTTCCACTTAACAACATCAATAAGAATGTAAGACATATCCGAACCTAAGAGGTACCTCCCGCTTAATCCATGTCTTCTCTCCAAATTTTAACCTTTCAAGATCTAAGTTAGACAAAATACCTAAGATCATCCATTTTAAGTCAAAATTCTAACTTAAACTACCCATTCTCCCCCTTTGACACCATCAAAATGATTGCCTTAAGCAACCAAACCCTATGGCATCAAATGTGAGAATTATTGATTTCTGAAATTTCTCACAGTGCTGAAAAATAGGCGTGCCAGTCGACTGCCCATGGGGCAGTCGACTGATACGCTATCAGTCTGATTTTTCAGGTTTTCTGTCGAATTTCAGAAACTCCTAGAAAATTCCAGAAAATTCCAAAAATTGTAAAATTTTGCATACATGTTTGAAATATTATACTCTATCAGGGAAAAATATTAAACCATATAAATTTGCAAACATGAATGACTTTTGATAAAAATGCAAAAGCTATGAAAACTACTACATTTTGTACCAAACTTTGAAACCAAATTTGCAAATATATGACTTTTAAAAACATGGCACAGTATGTAAAACATAAAATGGTTTTCAAAGGTTTAAAATGTCCAACTATGATCTTTGGCAAGGTGTCCATTGATTAAACACTTGCCTCCCCCATAGTTGGTCTAGTTTTGATATTTTGATACTTTTAATGGTCCAACAATGTGCCACAAGCACAAGTGAGCCAAATGTATCACCCTAATGGATCAAGCACCCTTTTTCAAAGCTAAGGTCTCCAAGTTCATTCTATACTTCTACAAAGTACATTCCAAGGCCTCTTCTTAAGGATGAAAACTCCGATTCGGGAAGAGGCTTGGTAAAGATGTCGGCTAGGTTCGACTTTGATTCAACATAGTGTAGTTCTATGTCTCCCCTTGCCACATGGTCTCTAATGAAGTGATGTTTCACTTCAATGTGTTTTGTCCTAGAATGATGAACTGGATTTTTAGTTAGATTGATTGTGCTTACATTATCACACAAGACTTTGACCTTGGAGTAATGTAGCTCATAGTCCTCTAAGGTGTGCATAATCCAAAGGAGTTGGGAAACACATCCACCCATTGCCACATATTCTGCCTCTGTTGTTGATAGGGCAACGCATGGTTGTTTCCTACTACTCCAACTAACTAAAGAAGACCCAAGGAATTGACACCCTCCACTTGTACTCTTCCTATCTAACTTACAGCCCGCATAGTCCGAATCGGTGTATCCAATTAGGTCAACATTTGGGGTTCTAGGATACCAAAGTCCGACATTTAGGGTCCCTTTCACATACCTTAGGATCCTCTTGACTACAACCAAATGGGACTCTTTGGCACACGATTGGTACCTTGCACACATACCTACCGCAAAGAGTATGTCGGGTCTACTAGCGGTTAGGTATAGGAGGCTATCAATCATGCTCCTATATTGTTTAGAGTCTACCATTTTGCCTTCAAGGTCACTATCCATTTTCACATTGGTTCCTATGGGTGTAGATGCTTCCTTAGCATGTTCTAAACCAAATTTCTTTAGCATCTCTTTAGCATATTTGGTTTGAAATACATGTGTACCTTCATTAGTTTGCTTAACTTGAAGGCCTAAGAAAAAAGTTAACTCTCCTACAAGACTCATCTCAAATTCATCTTCCATACACTTGATGAATTCTTGTAGGAAGTCATTATTTGTTGACCCAAAAATGATATCGTCTACATAGACTTGGGCAACAAATATGTCCTTATCCTTAGATTTTAGGAACAATGTAGGGTCAATTGTTCCTCTTCTAAACCCCTTAGACACCAAAAATGAAGAAAGCCTCTCATACCAAGCCCGGGGAGCTTGTTTCAATCCATTTAAGACTTTTCTTAATTTAAATACGTGTCTTGGATAGTTAGGGTCCTCAAACCCTGGGGGTTGTTCTACATAGACCTCTTCCTTGATGATTCCATTAAGGAATGCCGACTTCACATCCATTTGGTGGAGTGTAAAACCCATGTGAGCGGCATAGGCTAGTAGAATTCTAATTGATTCTAACCTAGCTATGGGGGCGTAGGTTTCATCATAATCTAATCCTTCAACTTGGTTAAACCCCCTAGCTACTAATTTAGCCTTGTTCCTAGTGATTTTACCTTGGTCATCTAATTTGTTCCTAAAAACCCATCTAGTGGTCACAATGGTACAATCAGTGGGTCTAGGAACTAGCTCCCATACTTCATTTCTCTCAAATTGGTTTAGCTCTTCTTGCATGGCCAAGACCCAATCAACATCTCCCAATGCTTCATCAATGGTCTTGGGTTATAATTGGGAGATTAGAGCTATTTGACTAGTTTGATCCCTAAAGTATGACCTAGTCCTTACTCCTTAAGTGACATCACCAACAATTTGGTCAATGGGATGATCATGGTGATGTCTCAAGGGTCTAGAGGTTGTAGGTTCATTTACTCCTTCTTCCTCATCCTCTAGTGTGTTTCTTACTCCCCCTTGATCATTGTCCTCCAAATGTAGGTCTTGGATTCTTTGGGCAAGGGGTTGGACTTCTTCTATATTCTTATCAATAGAAGTCTTTCTAGGGTAAGTACTAGTGGTTTCATCAAATTTTACATTTGAGGACTCCTCAATCATTTTTGTCCTCTTGTTGTACACTCTGTAACCCCTACTAGTCAATGAATACCCTACTAAGATTCCTTCATCGGCTTTTGACTCAAATTTTCTTAGGTCGTCTTTGGTGTTTAAGATGTAAACTTTACATCCAAAGACCCTAAAATAGTGGACTTGGGGTACTCTTCCATTCCAAAGTTCAAAGGGTGTTTTTCCTAAAAACCTATGTACCAACACCCGGTTTTGAATATAGCAAGCGGTGTTAACCGCTTCAGCCCAGAAGTAGCTAGGAAGAGAGTATGCATTAAGCATAGTCCTAGCAGCTTCTTGTAGGGCTCGGTTCTTCCTCTCAACTACCCCGTTTTATTGAGGAGTTCTTGGGCATGAGAACTCATGCTTGTATCCATTTTCAACACAAAATTGTGTGAAACTAGCGTTTTGGAACTCCCCACCATGGTCACTCCTAATTCGGTTTATTTTGATGTTCTTTTCGTTTTTAACCCTTTTACTAAAACCTATAAAGATTTCTAGGGTATCATCCTTATGTTTCAAGAAATAGACCCAAGTAAACCTAGAAAAGTCATCAACTATCACTAAGCAATACTTACTTCCTACTAGTGATGGAGTACTATGGCAATCAAATAAGTCTATATGTAAAAGTTCTAAAGGCAATGAAGTGGTAATTAAAGTTTTACATTTGTGTGATGCTTTGGATTGCTTACCCTCTTGGCATGCATCACACAACTTGTTCTTTTCGTACTTGATCATTGGGAGCCCCTTCACCAATTCTTCCTTGGCTACTCTTGCAATGCTCCTCATGTTGACGTGTCTAAGTCTCCGGTGCCACAACCACCCTTCTTCTTCTTTGGACATGAGATACTTAACAACATTGTTAGTAGCATAAGATAGATCAAGATAATACAAGTTTGCTTCTCTAAACCCTTCTAATATGATAGTGTTTGATTCACATTGTTTTATTACACATTTCTTAGCATGAAATTCTACTCTAAAATCGGCATCACATAATTGACTTACACTTAATAAGTTAAACTTCATATCCTTAATTAAAAGTACCTTATGAATTGAAATAGTGGGAGATACCTCAATTGTGCCCCTACCAATGATCCTTAACTTTCCACTGTTCCCAAAGGAGACCGTCCCTTCTCTTAAGTAGCTAATAGTGGTGAACTTGCTCACATCTCCGGTCATGTGTCTTGAGCATCCACTATCTACTATCCACAAGGTTGGGGCCTCCTTCACTTTTACCTAAACACGAAAAACACACTCTTTTGGTACCCATATTTTTGATCCAGAAAAATCATTTAAAAATTTCTTAGGTACCCACGCCTTCTTTGTGGTTCCCCTAGCCCCTAGTCTCCTAGATGCACCAATCCTACCTTTAAGTGAAACAAAAGCTACTTCCTTGGTCTTATAGCCCAATCCTGCCTTGTTATATACCGCCCTTTAGCTGTTAATGATCATATCAAGGTTACTTGATCCTACTTGAAATTTCCTAAGGGCTTTTGTGAGGTCATCTACTTGTTTCCTTAACTCCTTATTCTCATTTTCAATATGTGAAACATGTGGAGAGTAGAGCTAGCATGCAACTCCTTAAGTTTAATAGCCTCTACTCTAAGCATGACAATTTCTTCCTTAAGGTCCTTAATTCTACTTTTAGCCTTAGCTAAATCCATGTTCGTGCTAGAAATAATTTTCACTAAGGTAGAAGAGGGTAAGTGGTATACCTCACTTACCGAAGCTTCTGACTCTGATGATGATTAGGTGGAGGAGCTCTCATCTTCACTGCTTGAGCTTCGTTCTGTAGCGACCCGCCTTCTCTACCTTAGATGGATCGTTACTTTATCTACTTCTTGACTCTACTGCACGACTAAGAATGCGGAACTTCTTTTTTTTTCTTTTAAATCCATCTAGGGATGATATTCTAACTCTAATAGTCATGCATGATACAATGGCACGCTTCTTTTCATCTGTAGCACTTCTCTACATTGGTACCAGTCGACTGCGATCTAACCAGTCGACTGGTATCAGCCACAGAAAGTTTCTGGGCGCGACACCAGTCGACTGGCCTCTTGGCAGTCGACTGATGCATCGAACAGAAGCTACTGTTCGATAGGTCAGTCGACTGATACTGAACCAGTCGACTGGCACGCCTGAAAGTCTGAAATTCAGATTCGAAGCCTTGTTTCAAAACTCCACCAAACATATAGTTTCAAGCCATACAAAGACACAACACCATTTCTATACTCTATGCTAGTTTCCTAAACATTTTAGCCAATCAAAACGACTTCATAAACTCGAAATTAGAACTTTTGCGGAAGTAAATGAGCTATGAAAATCTATATGAACTTTAAACTAGAGTTTCGTACCAAACTTCACTCATATGCATTCATAACACCAAAACACATGTTCTAAACATTTCTAAAGCATTGTGGAATGTGTATGCAACTTTTCTAAGCATATTTAAGCAATAACAACTTGATTCAAAGGAAAACTGACAATATCTTGGCACATGCATCAAATAGCTCATCAAAGTATCAATATTCAAGACTACTCACACTCCTGCTCATCCAATGCAATCATAAGGATATGTATGCTAAATGAAATGACATGGAATCTTTACTTGTGGTTTTAAGACATGCAAAATATCTAAAATGCAAATACTTGAATAAATGCTATATGATCTAACTTAAACTAAGACTCTATAACAAATGTATTTCGAGTCTTTTATTCATCTTGTCCCAAGGACCTCTCCAAGGTCAGCCACCACACACACGTCACTCAGCACCGCCTTGTCGTCTTCCTTCAGAATTGCTTGCCTTTACCTTTACCTACAGCAAGAGGAAATGCAACTAATAAGCAAAAAGCTTAGTAAGTACTATCTAGCTCACAAAATCTCGAAAATGTGCAAACATGATTTTTTTTTTAAACAATGTGAAATCACATGAGATACTTTTATGCTTAAAAGAAACACTAGAACATCATGTATAACTCAAGACATGCATACTAAAGCACTAATAAGTCTTAACTTACTTGTTCTTGGCTTAACTTGAAACTTTAGCAATTCTTTAACTTTAAATCTTTCTTTAACTTTTTGAAAACTTTCTTAAACTTTAGAAAACTCTGCTAAAGCATATACTTGAAAATAATATCTCACTTGGATTCACTTAAGACGTAAGTACCATCTTATGCGCGTTCCCTAAAAGGTTGGGGTAGCGAGCCACCAATCCTAATAGAGCAGACCTTGGTCTACCAGGGCCAAGACCTTGGAATTGGACACCTGGATTTCTTTAACGACGCCCTTGGACGCCGGGTACTGGCCTTAGAAAATAAAATAGCTTTTCTTTCTTTTCTTTCTTATCTTTAAATGCCTTGGCATTTTAACGAGCCCCTCGTGTGCCCAAATCCCTAAGTCTTGACTTTTGGGGATTTCTTAAGGCCTTGGCTTTTTCTTTTCTTATCTTTATCTTCTCTTTTCTTTTCTCATAACTTTTCTTAGACCCTAACCTCATATAGGGTGCTTAATTAACTTATACAAGCATATAATGAACTAAGATCACATGCAAAATCTTAAACAAAAAGGAAATATCTCTTCTAAAACTTTCGAGGGAAAATTCTTGCGGGAAAACTGCCTCTTACTGCAGGTGAGCAGTACTTACATTGATATCTTGGACTTACAACCAAAATTGACGTCTAGGGCTCGGGAGAAACTTGAGATCTCGATGAACCGTTCGCGCCTACGCGTTCCTCTCGTCGAGACGAACGAAACGCTACGCCCTCCTTGCTTCTTCCTTGGCCGGCGCCCCCTTAGAAGAGGAGAGGAGGTGGTGTGGTTGGCGTGCGCACAAGAGAGGGGAGGAGAGGGGTCGGCATGAGGGCTTGGACGAGTAAGGGTTTTAGTTGAGAGAAAATAAAATTTCTCTCTTTAACTATCTATTTATACTTAGGGTTATTTAAGTCCAACTTATAACTTAACATAATATCTCTCTATTTTCTTTCAGCACACCCCTGCTGGGGCGCCTGGTTAACCCGACCAACTTAAGTCGTTGATCCCATGGGAGGTCTCGGGTTCAAAACTCGTCCAGGCAACTTTTTGCCGAAAACTCTATTTCTTTTAGTAAAAATACTAAACGGACTCGGAAAATTCCATAAAAATATTCTAAAAATTCCTAAAAATATCTAGAATATTTCTAAACCATTTTTAAATAGTTCTAAGGACTTTAAGAACTTAAAATGGAAATTTTGGGGCGTTACACGTTCATCGTCTGAAGAGTCTGAATCATCTTGTGCCATAAGAGCGAAGTGGGAGACTTGCTCTTCTTCTTCCTCTGAGGATGAGGGATCGCCCCAAGTCACCTTGAGTTTCGTGGCACTCTTCTCCTTCCCCTTTGATCTCTTCTTGTCACTCTTCTTCTTCTCTTCCTTCTTGTCCTCCCTTTTCTTCAACTGGGGACACTCATTCTTCATATGTCCCTATTGATGACAGTTGTAGCAGATTATCTCCTTGGGCTTACCCTTACCTTTGGCCCCTTTCCTAGCATATGATTTGTTAGAAAAACTTTTAAATGCTTTACGAAATTTTCTTACCATAAAGGCCTCTTGGTCACTGTCCATAGAGGCACTTGACTCCTCCGAGTCTGAGGATGATGAGTAGATCACCTTCTTCTTCTCCTTTCTCCTCTTCATCTCCTTTTCTGCAACAAATGCAATACCTTTCTCTTTTGCCGAAATGTTAGCTTGCTCGTGCAGTTCAAATTCACAAAATAGATCGTCTAATTTAACTAAAGATAAGTCCCTTGATACCTTGTAAGCATCAACCATGGATGCCCATAGGGTGGTTCTCGGGAAGGCTTGTAAGACATACCTGACGATATCCCGGTTTTCGATTTTCTCTCCAATTACATGGAGCTCGTTGATCACTTCCTTTACCCTTCCATGCAGCTGACTGACGGTCTCGTTGCTCTTCATGGAGAGGGATTGCAGTTGGGCCACCAACAAGTCCTTCTTGGCTCTTTTGGACTCGAACCCCTTGTTCAGTTCTACCAACTTGTCCCATAGCTCTTTGGCGCTCTTGAATGGCCCCACCTTGTTCAGTTGCTCCTTCGAGAGCCCGCACTGCAGTGTAGTGGTGGCCTTGGCATTTGACTGCGCCCTTTTCATCACTTCTTTAGACCATGTTCTCATAGGGGTAGGATCTCCTCTTTCATCGACGGGTGCCTCGAAGCCATCTGCAACACTTATCCAAGTTTCTATGTCATTCATAAGATAGTACTGCATTCTACCTTTCCAGTACGCGAAGTCGTTGCCGTCGAAGAATGGTGGTCGTGCGGTGGAGTATCCCTCTTGAAACGCCATTACAAATGTTCTGGTTGATTGTTAGATCTTCGAAAATGCACCGACTCTAATACCAACTGAAAGATCGATGTAGGCGTGCAGAGGGGGGGGGGTGAATGCACTTTCGTGGATCGTTTTGATCTCTACACAGATGTTAACGCAGCGGAAATAATATGTAAAGGAAATAACAATGCTAACAAGAATTCTTTTACTTGGTATCCACCCAGATGGGTGACTAATCCAAGGATCCACACCGCGAGCACCACTTTTCACTATCGAAAAGTCTCCTTGAGGTGGAGAAACCTTTACAGCAATAGCTTCCTCTTTACAGATGTAGAATTATGGTGGAGGAAGAAAAAGATCACTCTATAATTGGGCAGCACTTCGTTACTGTACGGAACTGTACAGACACGTGTAACGAGGCCTCCTTTTATAGGTGAAAAGGACAGATTCGCAGTCTGTCCAGACTCGCACCAGTCGACTGCCCAGATGGCAGTAGACTGAACCAGCATTAAATGCCTTCCAACGGCTAGCAAACAGCTAGCCAACGGCTAGTTTTAGGGTGTACCAGTCGACTGCCCCTTGGCCAGTCGACTGGTCCGAAGCTGCGAACTTTCTGTGAGTTTTGGCAGTCGACTGCCTCTGGGCCAGTCGACTACCCTGCCTCCCAGCTCAGTTCCAACCACTCCGAACCTTCTCCTTTGCGTGTGCCTTCAGGTCTGCTCCCTTGGCTCGCCCTTTGAAGTCCTCTTCCTTTGGCTATCGTCCCTCGGATGCGCACGCAAGCCTTCCCTTGGCTTGCCTCCATGCCACCCTTCACGTGTGCCCTTTGAAGTCCACTTCCCGGCTTGCCCTTGGAGCTCTCCTCCCTCGGCTCTCGTCCCTCGGATAGGTCCACCAAGTGTGATTCTCCAAGTCCTGCAAACTCAATCACACAAATCAAATACAACATAACACTCTAACTTTAAACCTATTCACCTACATATCAAAACCATGATCTTCCAATCATTTAAGGGCTGATTGCCTCAACAATAAGGTCATTTTGTCTGACTATATTGTTGTAGTATTCTGCACATAGGGTTGTGTTAATGGGATGAGTGCAGAAGACAAGTTTATCAAGTTGATAGAAGTTTATGCCGTTCATAGCTAACGTACAGGATTGAGAAAAAAACTGTCTATTTAGGAAACTCGTTTTGATGGGTTTATACGTAGTCCTAACAAATTTATTGCAAAGTTCCAAGGTCGGGAACCTAGGGTCGAGGCTAGGTTCGGTCCTGGGGTTTGGTTGATTTGCACGACATTTTCTAAAATAATAATAAACATGCGTTTAAGAGAAATGATGGTAAGGAAATTAATTCTAAGTGCAAAAGAAATGATACCGGGTCGCCATCCGGGGAGGCATGGTTGAGGTGGAGTGGTTGAGGGCACGAGAGGGTCGTTCGGTCGCCTTGGAAGGAGAACAGTTAGAGAGGAGAAGTGTTTTGGGTGTGGCAAAAGAAGGGTGTTTCGGGTGGTTTATATAGAGGTGCTAGGTCAGGCGCCCAGGAGGTCCCGGGCGCCCGGGTCAGAGGGTAGCTACCTTTGGCAGTTTTTCTGCCTTGACCTGGTGCTGGATGGGGGCGCCCGTGATGGCCTGGGCACCCGGAGTCAGGTCAAAAACTGCCATATGCAGCTTTTTAGGTTTTGACCTGTGTTTGGTGGCGCCTAGCTTAGCTAGGTGTTGACAGCTTTTCTGCCTTGATCGAAGAGAAAAGGAAGGAGGGCGCCCGAGGGTTCAGGGGCGCCCGGGCTGTGTAAGAGTTGACAAGTTTTGATGTATTGTTGACTAGTTTGACCATTTGACCATGGTTTGACTATTACTGATGACCAGATTTGAGTATTTTGACCATGGTTTGACTATTACTGTTGACCAGATTTGATTATTTTGACTAGTATTAACTGGATTAATCAAGCAACAATCAGGTCAACTCAGTTCTAAATTACAGGCTTTAATGTTCGTGCTAAATAAAAGTACAGGGATCAGATGAATTTTAATTAAGTTAAATTTAACCATCTCACTCGTTCTAGAGTTATCGATCACATTGGCCTTATGGGTTTTTGTGAGACAGGTTTTGAATAGAAGTAAGAAGTTATTTTGAAAAATCATGATTAATTTTGAAAAAATTAAATTAATTTTGAAAACAATTAATTTTGAATTTATTTTGAAAAATAGTGTTTGAATCTACGATTAACTGAAAATTTATGTTAGATTCGAATTTGACAAAGAGTAAATTGAATTTGAATTTCAAAAATTGGCTTCCAGGTCTTGGCGAGGCTCTAGGCCTTCTTTGGCCGTAGCCTTATTGGATCATCAACCCTTTCCTTGACAAAGCCTTTTAATGAAATTTCATTTTCAAAATTACTTTTTGAAAAATTCTGGTCTAACTAGTTTGGGTCTTGGATCGGTAGCTTCGGCTAGTTCCACCAGTCTAAAGAGACCAAGTAGTGTATACTTGACCTTATTAGAAAAGGCTTCCCTAACATATTATTATCTTACCGCCACCCAATACTATGTTGTTCAAATTTCAGTTAATTAGTTTAGTCCTTAGTCTAACCAGTCCTAGGTCTAAGCATGGTGAATTGCAGAAAATAAATAGATAAGCAATCATGCAATTTTAAACATGAAAAGAATTTTATTTAACTATAAAGATTGTTTTTAAGTTGGCTCCCCCTGGACTAAAGCCATGATAATGGTTCGGCAAGATGTGAATCTTGTCCTTGGGGATCCAATACTGATTTGATCCAGTTTGGTTGTTCAGGCAAAGTTTGAGTACCCATGCCTGAACTTTAGGTCTAGACTGATTCAGTACAGCATAGTATGACCTTTGTTTCGCCTAGGTTCGATAGCCTAACCCGGATCGATTTAGAACCGACTTCTATTTTCCAAGGATCATGTCAAGACCCTTGGAACCAGAAGTGAATCGTTCTAATGCTGCTCTAAGGTCCTTGACTTGAGTTTTCAAGGAGAAGTTCTCTTTCTCAAGTTTTTCAACTTGAGTAGAGGTTCCTTCTTGAATCTTCTCAGTTAAGGATCTAGTGTCAGCTCCCTCTTTCAGTAGTTTTACTTCCTGTTGGAGGGTCTCGACTCGGATTTTGGCTTTCGCCAAGTCGCGAGATAGATAGGCAATTAATTCGGATAATTGAATTAAAGAAAATCCACTTACAGTGATTTTTCCGTCCTCTGAAAATGTGAGCTTTCCGTCGTCCGGCTCCGATTCTGATTTGGTCTCGTTTTCTTCCGAAGCAGTTAGGGTGAGCAGGTTCAACTGTGGGGCCTCTTCTTCTTCTTCAGAGGAAGATTCATCCCACGTTGCCTGAAAGGCCTTCTTTCTTCTTGTCTTCTTGGCTTCTTTCAGATTAGGGCATTCCGATTTGAAATGCCCCTTCTTGTTGCTTTCGAAGCAGATCACACTTGATTTGTTCTTAGATGGTTCAGCCGGATCCTCCATCTTTCGGCTGGCTTTTCTTCGGTTTGATTGATTCTTCAATTCCTTGTAATAGTTCCGGGCAAGCCGGACCAGCTTGGGTCGATCCCCTTCGCTGTCTTCTGAGTCTGAGTCTGAGTCAGACTCGAGTGCAAGTTGAGGCTTCTTCTTGACCATTTTTCCTGTCTTGCCTACAACAAAAGCAATGCCTTTCTCAGGTAGGGTGCAGTTAGTCTGCTCATGTAATTCAAGTTCGGAAAATAACTCATCTAATTTGATTTTAGAAAGATCCCTTGAAACTTTGTACGCATCTACCATAGATGCCCACAAAGTATTTCTCGGGAAAGCGTTAAGAGTATACTTGATCAGGTCACGGTTCTCTACCTTATGACCGATTGTGTGTAGACCGTTCATCAGCTCCTGAATTCTAGCGTGGAGCTGGGCTACAGATTCGTTGTCGTTCATCTTGATTGTGTACAACTTGTTTAGTAGTAGGTCCCTCTTGCTGATTCGGGTGTCGGAGGTTCCTTCGTGCAACTCAATTAACTTACCCCAGAGTTCCTTTGCACTGTTGAATGGTCCCACCTGGTTCAGCTCTTCTTTGGTTAGGCAGCATTGGAGTGTTTGAGTCGCTTTAGCATCAGCCTCGATCTTTCTTTTTAGCGCTATCCCATTCGGTGTAAGATTGTGGCACTCCTTCAACGTTTCTTGGGATTTCCAGTCCAGATTGGATTATTATCCACATGTCCACCAAAGTTTTCAGGTGGACTTCCATCTGACTCTTCCAGTAAGAGAAATCCTCCACACTGAAGAGTGGTGGTCTGGCTGTACTGAACCCTTCTTGCATGGCCATTTAGGAATTCTAAAATAAAATAAAAAAAAAATAAAAACTGTCCCAAGACTTGGTGTTGGATTAGTAGTGCGGGAATAAAATATTTAAAAGAATTTATCGAGTGGTGTTGCACTAATCCCGATTAACGATAAAAATTCGATTAAAAGAAAATTTGTAAAAATCCGAAAAACTCTCAAATTGGTGGTTGCACCAAATTTGAGCTTCCCCGCTCTGATACCACTTGTTGGATCGAGTAAACACGATAGAGAGGGGGGGGGGTGAATATCATGAAAATGTTTCGGATTAAAAACTAAGAGAATGCGCAGCGGATTTAAAACAAAATTCACAGAGAACACAAGTACTTTTACTTGGTTCAGAGTCGCGGTCGGCTCCTACTCCAAGGCCCACGGTCCTTGACCATTTACTACGGGCAATTCTATATTTGCGCAAAAGATTACAGAGTTTGATACAGAATTATTGCAGTAATTAAACAAGTATGCTTCTCGTTACCGACGCCCTGTGTAGATTGTACTTTGGTGCAGAGAGTCGTCGTTGGTGCTAGAATCTCGAGATTGGAGTTTTCCGGAGCAGAGCGCTTGAACGAAGAGCGTAGAGGCGTTGGAAAAAGTGATGTCGAAGCCTTAGGGGTCGAGCCCCTTTTATACTGCTCCTGGGGAGCCCTGGACGCTGGGGGCGCCTGACACGTGCCTTCAGATCCAAGAAACCACATCCACAGCTCGGTCAGCGCTTATCCCTCCAGAATCGGCCTCGGAGCTGACGGGGGCTCCCGGGACGTTGGGGGCGCCCCGGTTGACTTGGTCTGCTGGCTTCGTGGTTGAGTTTGCTTCGATCACAGTTTGGCTTGGACCCAGGGCACCCGCGACATCCAGGGCGCTCGGGACCTTCAGGGCGCCTGGACCAGTAAGCTTTCGAAGCGATTCTTGCTTAACTGCTCGTTTGGCTTTGACCTTGGGTGCCTAGCCCAGGTTCTTGCCCCTCTCCTTTGCGTTCTGAGCTGCAGAAACACACTCCTTCGGTCCCTGCATTCAACGTTAGTACCAACACAAACAAGGCAAGAATATACATTAGTTTTTACAGCCGTAGCTGTCTTGGTTCTGACTTTGGGTCTCCCATATGGAACCCTAGGTCGAACCGACGCCTACTGTTCCCTCGACGGGGAACGCGTCCTCACCTACTCCTCTCAGGAGAGTTTACCTTTTGCCAACCGGCTCCTCCGGTTGGACTTTTGCCCGATGCACCTGACCAGGTCTTCGTGCCCACCTTCCGAGCAGGTCTTCGGTGCCCAGCTCCTTGCCAGGGCTTCGTGCCCAGTCCTCGACCAGGACTTCGTGCCTACCTTCCGAGCAGGTCTTCGATGCCCAGCTCCTTGCCAGGGCTTCGTGCCCAGTCCTCGACCAGGACTTCATGCCTAGTGTACCTAGGGCTTCTTTCCTGCACACTTAGTAAACGTATTAGATACAAATAACATCTTAACTTCTGAACCCTTTGCCATTATCAAAACCCAGGTTTGACTTAGGTGCTGTCTGCACCAACAATCTCCCCTTTTTTGATTTATGGCAACCTGGTTCAAAAAGTTAAGTTAATCATCCAGATATGTACTTATCAAAGTTAATTTCCCTCCCCTGGTAGAAATCTCCTCCTGAGTTTTTCAAGAGTTCGTGGGGCTTGAAAAGATTTCTAAGTCAAAAACACTTAGAAAAAATTTTATGTTAGAAACTTAGAAAAAAATTTTGGTGCCTAGCTCCTTTATTATTTCTTCTTTATTTATCTTTTCAAGTTTTTCTAATAATTCTGATTTATTTGAGTCTTTGTGAATTTTATTAATTATGGCCTTGATCTTAGAAAATTCCATCTCCTCCTCAAAATTAGATCTTTCCATATCCTCAAAGTAGGAGGAGTAATATGGGCCACTAGTTAATATTTCAAGATTATCCAATGGAATAATTAAATTATAATCTAAAGAGACATTATCTCCACTATCCTTAGGAATATTTTCACGAAAATCAACTTTATCCTCAGAAGTAATTTCAATAATTTCAGGCTTATCTTTAAGATTTTCAAATTTGAGTTCAGATTTATACAAAGGATATTCTAATTTGAATTCATCATTATCTAAAGGATTTTCAAATTTGAATTTAGAATTATCCTTAAGATTTTCAAATTTGAATTCAGTATTATCCTTAAGATTTTTAAATTTAAATTCAGTATTATCCTTAAGATTTTCAAATTTGAATTTAGTATTATCCATAAGATTTTCAAATTTGAATTCAAGATATAAATTCTCAGAATTAACAGGATTAAAATTAAGATTAATTTTAGAATTAATTTCAGAATTAATTTAAGAAATTAACGAATTAATATTACGGATTACAAGGTTAATTTATGTTATTTTAGCATTATTTTCTTTTTCTAACTGATTATGCAAGATATCTATTTGACTGTGTAAAAATTCTAATTTATCTGGAAAATTATCTAAATTATGGGATAGTGCAGGAATTTAAAAAATTTTTGGAATGTAAATTTTACGTACCTTAGCCGGACATTTATTTTTGTAGTGTCCGTATTTTTCGCATTTGAAGCATCGTACGTGACTTTTGTTTCTCCGGACTCTTGGCGCTGGTGCCTCCTTTGCCGCCAGTGAGGATCGATTCTTATGAGTAGGGCACTAATTTTTATAGTGCCCTCTCTCCCTGCACGTGAAGCATATAATATGAAATTTAAAAATAGACATTAAAAAATTGTACCTGATTCACCCCTGGGCTCCCCCTTAACTCCTGGCGTCGTTGCTCCGTCGGCGGTTAATCCGGTGAAGAGCGGTCTGGCTCTGATACCACTTGTAGGACCGGTGCCGTCGATAGAGGGGGGGGGGGGTGAATATCGACCGTAAATCTTTCTCGGTAAACTTCATGAAACTTTTGATCTTTCTAGACTTAGAGCGTTAGTGCAGCGGAAAAGTAAAACAGAACGAATAACACAAACAATCACAGCAGACACGCAGGATTTATTTACTTGGTTCCCGACCCCCCAGGGTCAGTACGTCCAAGGCCTATGTACTCGGCGTGAGTCCACTATTGGTCTCTTTTCTGGAATTTTCGGAGGCGGAGTAAACCCGTCTTACAGTGCAGAAGTACAATCAAAAAGATAATTAATTATGTGCGGAATAATAAAAGCAAACCGAACAACAAGGATTTGAAACTCGGCCGATCTGAACCTCCGAAGTACCGCGCACTTCCTCCTGGAGCCTCCCGGTCGTAGAGCCTCGTCTTTGTTGATACAGTCTGACCCTGATTGTTGTTTTGGTGTTGACACCGATTTAAGTTTTGATTTAAGTTTAGTTGAGCGAATTTGGGTTAAGTCCTAGTCGGGGACTGGGCATGAAACCCTGGTGAGTGAAGCCAGGTCCTAGCTTGGGAAGCTAGGTTGGATGAAAGCCTGGTGAGTGAAGCCAAGTCCTAGCTTGGGAAGCTAGGTTGGTTAAAATCCCGGTGAGTGAAGCCGGGTCCTGGTGAGTGAAGCCAGGTGATTGAAATCCTAGTGAGTGAAGCTAGGTTGAAATCCTGGTGAGTGAAGCCGGGTCCCGGTGAGTGAAGCCGGGTGACTGAAACCCTGGTGAGTGAAGCCAGGTCGTAGCTTGGAGGGCTAGGTTGAAGTCCCAGTGAGTGAAGCTGGGCATGACACGAGTCAGAGAAGGGCTGGAGGCTTGTTCTCGTGACTTAGAGTGCATTTGAGTCCCTGGATCGGTCTGGTGACCGATCAGGGATGTTGGCACGCTGCTCCTTCGTGGATTGGTCTAGTGACCGATCCAGCGATGACTGATCGATCAGGTGACCGATCAGGGAGTAGGTCGTTGCCTCACTGCTTGGCTCCTGATCGGTCCGGTGACCGATCATGGAGCAGGCAGCTTCCTCACTGCCTTGCTTCTGATCGGTCTGGTGACCGATCAGGGAGCACTCAGTGAGTTGAGTTCCCCCGCTGATCAGCTCCTGAACGGTCTGGTGACCGATCCACGACTTAGGATTTGATTTCCGTGGTTACTGTTCACTCAGACGTGGACCGATCAGGCTTGAGCCTGATAGGACAGGGAGCTACCTGATCGGTCTGGTGATCGATCAGGCTTGTGTCGCCGTGAGAGCTGGGAGTCCCAGCAAAGCGGTAGATCGGTCTGGTGACCGACCCACAAGCCCTGGATCGGTCTGGTGAGCGATCACTTTAATTCAAATGCGCTGTCAGAAGCTCTGATCGCGACGGTTTTCTCTGCCGATTCTCTGATACATTGCTGATTATGTTTGATATGAGTTGCTAAGCTTCTATTGGAGTGTGCAAGCTTTACAGGGATGATTCAAACATTGGAGGAGAGTCAATGGGAGGCTTTCCTTGGAGCAGGTTTGGCTGTTTCCTTGTTTCAGGTCTCAACGGCGTCTGGAGAGTAGCTGGCAACTGACGGAGGCTCAGCTGGAGAGGGTCTTCAGTGGACTGAGTGCTCAGGGAGTCATGTGGCTTCATTGGATGCTGATGGAGAGCTTGGTGATGGGAGCAGAGGCTTAAGACGAGGCTGGAAGCAGAGGAGCGACAACAAGGAAGACAGAAAAACGAGTGAAGTTTTTGCTGTGGGGTTGTGCTCTCTGTTGCTTTGTGCTTGAGCGATCTTGTTGCATTCCTGTGAGATCTTTGTGAGTGTTCCTTCTTATGTGATCTCCTGTACTTATGTTCTATCATCCGTGAGATCTGTGGAGAGGTTTCTCCACCGAGAAGGAGGCTCTATCTTATCCGGGTTCACCGGGGCTTGATCTGTCGACGATCAAGGGATCGCCCACCTCAAGGGCACGCCAAGGAGTAGGGGCAAGTTATCCCCGAACCTTGTAAATCCTTGATTTAGCGACTGTGTGGTTTGTTCTTCCTTCTCTGCATTTCTGTTTCTGCTGTTATACTTGTATTGCTTCCGCTATGGCTAACCTAAGTGCAAAGAAATCTGAAAAGAGCAAAGATTAGTGTCTGGCTATATTCACCCCCCCCCCCCCCCCCCGCTCTCTAGCCATCCAAGTTCCAACAAGTGGTATCAGAGCTTGGGGCTCTACTTCAACGGCTAAACAACCGAGAGTCAACAAGATGACCATGGGAGGAGAAGGCTACAGCATAAACAGACCTCCATTCCTCGACGACACTGACTTTTCATATTGGAAGTCAAGAATGGAGTTTTACTTGAAAACAAACATGAGCTTGTGGTTCGCTATCAAGGAGGGGTTTCCCCTTCCAAAGGATAATGAAGGAAAGGAGCTTGAGTTTTCCAAGTGGTCGTCTGAGCAAATCCAGAAGGGGGAAGCAAATGCCAAAGCTGTGGTCACCTTACAATGTGGGATGACCAAAGAGCAATTGATCAAGATTGGTCCCTTCACCTCTGCCAGAGACTTGTGGAACAAACTCATTGAGTTCCATGAGGGAACTCAAGATACACGGATAGTCAAGAAGGACCTCCTTCTCAGTCAACTCCAGAACTTGACAATGGGAGAAAATGAAACTGTAAGTATGCTTCATTGTCGGTTCAAAGAAATCATCAACGGCTTGCATTCCATCAATGAAAAGGTGGAAAACCGAGACTTAGTGAGGTACATTCTAAAAGCTTTTCCGAGGAATGCTTTGTGGTCATCCATGGTGGATGCCTACAAGGTTTCCAAGGATTTTTCAATTGTTAAATTAGAAGATCTATTTTGTGAAATGGATTTACATGAGATCTCTAACACAAACCCAAAGGAGAAAGGGCTGGCTTTAGTGGCAGGTGACAAAAAGAAGAAAATGGAGGAGAGGACTCACTGTCATGTGGCTCTAGTGGCCTTAGAAGACTCAAATGAAGGAAGTGATAACGAATCAAGCTCTTCAACCGCGCCTTCATCATCTTCGGATGATGAAGAGGTAATCTCTCCTGAGCTAGACAAATGCTATAGAACAATAATGTGCTTGACAAAAATGCTTAAGAAATCTAAGGCCAAAGTCAAAGCATTAAGGTTGGAAGTAAAAGAATTGAAATCCTCTAAGGTTGAGGACATTAATGATTTGCATGATAAATCCCTTAAGGATGAAAATAAGAACTTGAAGAGCGAAGTTGAAAACCTCAAGAACGTTCTTGAGAAGTTTTCAACAAGCTCTAAAACATTAGATATGATACTCAACTCACAAAGGGCGATGTACAACAAGGTTGGTTTGGGTTACCAACCTAAAGAACCTAGTGTCATATCTTTAATGTCAAGAACCCAATTTAGAGCACAAAATAATTCTAGGGTTCAAAAGGTTAGAAAGAAAGTGACTAAGGCATGGGTGCCTAAGTCCTTCATTATTGATGCCTTAGGTCCCAAAATTTGGGTACCTAAAACCTCCATATTTCGAATTGTATAAGCATTATTTGAGGGGGAGCATCTATCAACATGGGAGGTTGATATTTGGTGCTCCAAACCCATGACCAAGAAAAAATTGTCATTCACATGGTTGGTTATGGAAAATTCAAATTAAATGCTTTGATCTCCATTGGTTTAGTTCTCATAATAATATAATCCATTGGCTAGTGATTTTTATGGAATTCATGTGTTAAAGTACTTAGTCATGGTATAATCTACTTTAGTATTTAAGGTCTTCCATGATCAAGTATGCTATGATTTTCTTGTATGTGTATACCACATGAATGCATGCTAAGGAACAAGTATGGAGTTGAGTAGTTGAAGCAAACATGTTATAGACATACATTAAACTGATCAAAACATAGAAATTGGATCATTTGTTGATACTCACTTAATACAAGTATGTTTTGGAATTTACTCATATATTGATGCTAATTTGATTCAAGCAAGCCAAAATTTTCTTATTTGCCATGATCTTATTGGTTGGGTGTTATTAACATTAATCTATGACATGCCAAGATTGTTTAAGAACAAGATCAACACATTATTTGAACTGATCACTCATAAGGTGGTGATAGATAAGAACATGAGCTTAAGGTCTAGGGATAATGATTTCCTTATATCAAACTCAAATTCCATGACTTGTTTGTTTTCCCCCTGATCATGCTTTGATACAAACATGTGTTGATATTCAATTTCATGCATAGAAAATACTGATCATGCTTTGACACAAATCATGACATATATTTTTGATTAAGGGAACCCTTAGAATCAAATGGATTACCTCTATGCTTTGACACAAATCATGTTGATCATTTTGGGAAATAGATTTTAGTTAAAAGAAACCCTTTAGGGTCAATGGGATTGAATCTAATTGGATTAGGTTTTAGGAGTGGTTAAGAAGAGAAAAAAGGTTTTGGAACATATCAGACCTCTGAAATTTCATTTCTGAAATCTGGTCGAAAGATACATTCTGTATCAGACCTGATCGGTCCACCGACCGATCAGGACTCATTCTGATCAGTCTGGTGATCGATCAGATCAACACTGATCAAAGGTATCAGGCTAATTCTCAGTCTGATCCTCTTTTCATCAAATTGTATCAGATTATTGATCATACTGATACACACGAATCTGATACAAACCATTTACCATTGAACATACTCGATCATCCATTGGTACAAACCTGGTACTAAGGGAGCACAAATTTGTTCAAGTGGTAAAATATGGTAGGAAGTTTTAGGACCCTTGATTCTCAAAAATTTGTCTAAAACATCAAGTGCTGAAATGAAGTTTGGCCACTCATACTGAACCTAATATTGATTTGATACAAACCTATGTTGGAATGTTTAAATTCATAAGAAAAGGGTTTGTTGAGTCCTGACTCTTGTTCTTAATGTCGTGTTTCAGAAATTTTTCTGAAATATCGAATATCGATAGAGTCATCTCCCCTGTTATGGAATGCAAATTGTTAATGCAGTCTGTTCAGGAACGTATCAGAGTTTTAGAAATTTTTCTGAAATTTGATTGCTCCCCAGACTAATCAGATATACTTCTGTATCACGTAATCAACAGACCTGGTTGGTCACGGAGACCAATCAGGACTATGTTTCAGATACAGATGCATTCCTTCCTAGTCCTATGAAGCATATACATATTTGACCATAATATACTTCTGTATATGTCTTCACATGGAAGTCCAAATGTTAATGCAGTCTAATCTAGAACGAATTAGAGTTTCGAAAATTTTTCTATAAACTGATTGTTCATAGATAAATCAGAAATTTTTCTGTATCGATCATCAGTCTGATGGAACTACGATAATTATTGCCGTATGATGCATATACATTGTTGCCATGATACATTTATGGTATATGCCTCTCATATGCAATTCAAAAGTTTACCTTTGATTATTTTGGATTTTGGGGGGAGACCCGTGTTTGAGGGGGAGGTATGTTCAAACATAATAACCATACCCTTTTCGATGTTTGACAAGGGGGAGAAAATGGTTGATTAAGTTTAGGGTTATTGTAGGGGGAGGATTTTGATTCCCTTACGATAATTAAACTGCCTTCAATTGATCATTAATGCCTAAACTTAAATCGGGGTGTCAAACAACAAAAAGGGGGAGATTGTTGATGCAGTCTGACCCTGATTGTTGTTTTGGTGTTGACACCGATTTAAGTTTTGATTTAAGTTTGGTTGAGCGAATTTGGGTTAAGTCTTGGTCGGGGACTGGGCATGAAACCCTGGTGAGTGAAGCCAGGTCCTAGCATGGGAAGCTAGGTTGGATGCAAGCCTGGTGAGTGAAGCCAGGTCCTAACTTGGGAAGCTAGGTTGGTTAAAATCCCGGTGAGTGAAGCCGGGTCCTGGTGAGTGAAGATAGGTGATGGAAATCCCGGTGAGTGAAGCCGGGTCCTAGTGAGTGAAGCCAGGTGATGGAAATCTCGGTGAGTGAAGCCGGGTCCTGGTGAGTGAAGCCGGGTCCTGGTGAGTGAAGCCAGGTGATGGGAATCCCGGTGAGTGAAGCCGGGTCCTGGTGAGTGAAGCCAGGTGATGGAAATCCCGGTGAGTGAAGCTGGGTCCTGGTGAGTGAAGCCAGGTGATTGAAATCCTAGTGAGTGAAGCTAGGTTGAAATCCTGGTGAGTGAAGCCGGGTCCCAGTGAGTGAAGCCGGGTGACCGAAACCCTGGTGAGTGAAGCCAGGTCCTAGCTTGGAGGGCTAGGTTGAAGTCCCAGTGAGTGAAGCTGGGCATGGCACGAGTTAGTGAAGGGTTGGAGGCTTGTTCTCGTGACTTAGAGTGCATTTGAGTCCCTGGATCAGTCTGGTGACCGATCAGGGATGTTGGCACGCTGCTCTTCGTGGATCGGTCTGGTGACCGATCCAGTGATGACTGATCGGTCTGGTGACCGATCAGGGAGCAGGCCGTTGCCTCACTGCTGGGCTCCTGATCGGTCCGGTGACCGATGAGGGAGCAGGCAGCTTCCTCACTGCCTTGTTTCTGATCGGTCTGGTGACCGATCAAGGAGCACTCAGTGAGTTGAGTTCCCCCTCTGATCAGCTCCTGAACGATCTGGTGTCAGATCCATGACTTAGGATTTGATTTCCACGGTTACTGTTCACTCAGACGTGGACCGATCAGGCTTGAGCCTGATCGGACAGGGAGCTACCTGATCGGTCTGGTGACCGATCAGGCTTCACTCTGATCGGTCTGGTGACCGATCAGGATTGTGTCGACGCGAGAGATGGGAGTCCCAGGAAAGCGGTAGATCGGTCTGGTGACCGACCCACAAGCCCTGGATCGGTCTGGTGACCGATCACTTTAATTCAAATACGCTGTCAAAAGCTCTGATCGCGACTGTTTTCTCTGCCGATTCTCTGATACATTGCTGATTATGTTTGATATGAGTTGCTAAGCTTCTATTGGAGTGTGCAGGCTTTACAGGGATGATTCAAACATTGGAGGAGAGTCAATGGGAGGCTTTCCTTGGAGCAGGTTTGGCTGTTTCCTTGTTTCATGTCTCAACGGCGTCTGGAGAGCAGCTGGCAACTGACGGAGGCTCAGCTGGAGAGGGTCTTCAGTGGACTGAGTGCTCAGGGAGTTAGGGGGTCAGGCTGTGGCTTCAGTGGATGTTGATGGAGATCTTGGTGATGGGAGCAGAGGCTTAAGACGAAGCTGGAAGCAGAGGAGCGATAACAAGGAAGACAGAAAAACGAGTGAAGTTATTGCTGTAGGGTTGTGCTCTCTGTTGCTTTGTGCTTGAGCGATCTTGTTGCATTCCTGTGAGATCTTTGTGAGTGTTTCTTCTTGTGTGATCTCCTGTACTCAAGTTCTATCATCCGTGAGATCTGTGGAGAGGTTTCTCCACCGAGAAGGAGGCTCTATCTTATCCGGGTTCACCGGGGCTTGATCTGCCAACGATCAAGGGATCGCCCACCTCACGGGCACGCCAAGGAGTAGGGGCAAGTTATCCCCGAACCTTGTAAATCCTTGAGTTAGCGACTGTGTGGTTTGTTCTTCCTTCTCTGCATTTCTGTTTCTACTGTTATACTTGTATTGCTTCCGCTATGGCTAACCTAAGTGCAGAGAAATCTGAAAAGAGCAAAGATTAGTGTCTGGCTATATTCACCCCCCCCTCTCTCTAGCCATCCAAGTTCCAACAGTCTTTAGCGCGTTGTCGTCGGTCAGAATGATTAGAATTGCTCTGGAATGTTGTGTCTGAAGCTGAGGGGTCGAAGCCCCTTATATAGGCTTCATTCGGGCGCTTGTGACAATGGGAGCGCCCCTATAGACTTGGTCAAAATTTATCCCCGTGTTGAACTCATCACAGCTGATAAAATCTCTGACCAGGGCGCCCTGGACCTCCTGGGCGCCTGATTGAATGCTTATCTCTGTTTCGAACTCGAAACAGCAAATACAGCTTTCAACATAGGCGCCCGTATCATCCCGGGCGCCTGAATGGAAGCCTATTCTGCTTTTTCACGAACTTACCATTTTCCTTCTTTGAGCCAGGCGCCTGATTCTTGTTGGGTGCCTAATTCCTGTTGGGCGCCTGGCTTCAAGGCATCCAGCTGCCTTCTGTGTGATTTCCCTGCTTTGTCTCGCATTCCTGGTACCTGCAAGATACACAAACACAAAGCAAATATACACACAATATTAGCCTTAAGGACTTGGTTCTGACTTTGGATTTCCACGAAACCCTAGGTCGAACCGACGCAAGTTCCCACCCCTAAGAACGCGCCTTTCACCTACTCCTTTCAGGAGCCGGTTGCCACCCAGTCCTTCGAGTGGACTTTTGCTTAGCTTCCGATACTCTCGGATCTCGAGACGTCCAAACCCTGACCCGTCTCTACTTCTGTCCTTAGTCATCGCTTAGCTAAGTTGCTCAGTCCTTCGGACTAAGACTTCGTGGCCAAACCCTAAGTCCAGGACTTCGGTGCCCAACCCTCGGCCAGGTCTTCGTGCCCAATTCCTCGAACCAGGTCTTCGGTGCCCAACCCTCGGCCAAGTCTTCTTGCCCAGTCCTCAACCAGGACTTCGTGCCCACCTTCCGAGTAGGACTTCGGTGCCCAGCCCTTTGCTAGGACTTAGTGCCCAATCCTCGATCAGGACTTAGTGCCCAATTCTCCGAACTAGGACTTATTGCCTAGGTTTACTAGGACTTTCTTCCACTTTGGATACTCCTCTCTTAACTCCCCTTTGTCTGTTCAATGTATCACTGACTTAAGTATATTGTCAAACATTAAAACACTTAGAGGATGACATCACTGATGCGACTTGCACCAACACACAAGCCTTCCCTTGGCTTGCCTCCATGCCACCCTTCACGTGTGCCCTTGAAGTCCACTTCCCGACTTTCCCTTGGAGTCTTCCTCCCTCGACTCTGATCCCTCAGATATGTTCTCCATGTGTGATTCTCCAAGTCCTGCAAACTCAATCACACATATCAAATACAACATAACACCCTAACTTTAAACTTATTGGCACACACATCAAAACCATGATCTTCCCGATCATTCTTGGGTCGATTGCGTCAACACTAGGGAGGTGGCTATGGCTAAGAGCTCAAGGGAGAGCTCTAGGAGTCAAGTTGCTGTTAGGATGTATACTAGAAGTCTTGCTTTTGATTAAGAACATCTACATTTTGAAAGAGAATCACAAAATCACATGTTGCATATTTATATTAGTATATGAGCAAAATGTCTCATACTTTGCATTGTAGATAACATGATGTGTGGTGATGCACAGAAGATCATGTTATCAATTCCTTGCTGAAGTATAAGTAAGAGGCTCACAATCGAGTTGGAGTTGGACAAACCATCGGGATGGTTGTAGTGTAATTAGGTGTGGTTTGTCTTGACCATAGAATTACACTAGTACGCTTTGTGTGCATTGAGTAGGACCAAAATAGAGGTCATCCAATTTATACTGACTTCATAATTGGATTAGACCTCGGATACATTATGGAGTACAATCTCTAAATCCTGAAATAATAACGGGCATGTATATTTAATTATTATTTCTTTGATTTACCAATGAGCGAGATCTATTCTACTCGATTGATAGGCCCGGTAAGTTGGGAAATAATATTATCTATATGGTGTGTCATTGATTATTGAGGGAATCTGTATCCTGGTGTGTCGGGATGATGATGCCCCCTTGATGAGCTCATAAGGTTCATCATGTTAAATCTTGCAAGTAGACTATGGTCCAACATGATGAAAAGGTTGAGTGGTACTAGTCAAGGATCAAGAGGATGATTAGTTAAAATTGTCAGTAATTTAAAATAATCATCGGGCATTCGATATCTTAAACACCGGGAGATGGACGACTCATAATAGGTGGAGCCCATATGAAAATATGGGGATTGGTGAGGAAGTTCAATGGGGATCCTTTAGTGGAATAGATCTCCATTAATGGATCGGATTTGGATCCATTAGCAGGCCAAGACCCAACTCCTCCTCATGGTCTCTACCATAGCCCTATATATACCCATAGGAGTCATGAAACCAAGGCTAATTAATTGAGAATTAATCCCATTAATCACATAAGCCAAACCCTAAACCCTCTCTCTCTCCCTTCTCTCCTAGGTCACCTTGGTTCATCTTCTTCCTCTCATCTTGGTCGATGGTCACAGGGACAAGGAGGTGATCTACACCTCCTTTTGTGGTGTGTGGCAGCAAGGAAGAGGAGAAGAAACGTCGACGGCAAGGCCTTGGGCGGCGGCGGTTGGGGTGGAGGAGAAGCTCACGATGGGAGGAGAGCGGTGAGGACATGGCTTCCACGAGCTCCGGGGCGGCGGGAGAAGGAAGGTTGTCGGCGGTGGCAGTTTTAGGGTTAGGGGAAGAGAAGGAGTTCAATCTCTCTTCTTCTTCCGGTTCTCCTTATTCATTCCCTTCCTCTCGGTGCTGCCTTGTGGCCGGCGAACCATGGGATCTTGAGGTGGCCGACGGCGCAAGGAGGAGAGGAAGAAAGGTGGCTGGCGGATAAACTCTAGCTCTAGGGTTTGTTGGCTCAAAGAGAAGAAGAAGAAGGAGGATTAATTGGAGGGCTTAGTAACTCCACGTCTTGGTAGCTCATCGCCCACACGAAGTCCAAGAGGAGAGGGCCATACAGTAAAAGACTGCTAGGTAAAAGACGAGGTATACCTCTCTTTAGCTCCTTCTTTGTTCTTGATATTTTATGTGATATTTATTATTGCATGTGTGATGTGTATTAATTATCATGGTTTAATTAGATGCTAATTAATATTGATAATTAATTATGTCATGGACCCCGATAATAAACACAAGAACTGGTGATCCATTCGTCATCTTTTTCGCGGTCACATGATTCGGAAAGTTACAAGGCCTTACTCTTGAGTTTGGCTAAGTTGTAACTTAAATCAATTGATATGATGATGAGACGGTCATTTGGGAGATGGGTCTCCATTCGAATTAAATTTTTAATCCGTAGACATGGAGAGGTCTCTCATGTTCGACCCCGTGTTCACTTAGGAAACCCGCCGAGCCGGTTCCATCAGTTGGGACCCATGGTCTATGGATCTTGGGAGGATTTCTCTCGGAAGTTTAGATGGATCATGGAGTGTGCCAAAGGATATGGAGACGGATTTGGAGTCTCAATCCTAGGGATTTGGCACATTGGGTTTGAGTTTCATGCAAGAAAATATGACATTGGGGTTATAGAGCATGGAAATTGGTTTTTGATGTGTAGATGCCATATAAACAAATGCTAGGGATGCAGTGTGGTTTGGTATGGGCAGAGACATCAAGAGGAGGCCAAAACTAGGACATTAGGTCAATGTTCAATTGAACCATTTAGCTAGTTTTGAGTTTTGTGTTAATCTTAGGATTAGTGATAGATACATGTTTGAATGTATTTTTTCCAAGTAGACATGGGTACCACAAACTTCTCCACAAAATTTGGGAATTTTTGGAGATTTATGGAATTTCTGGTGCATTTTTGAAATTGGGTCAGAAATGCTGAAAATGAAATTTTCAAGGTACCAGTCGACTGGTTCAGGGGGCAGTCGACTGGTAACAGAGTTGTCGGTGAGAGACTAGCTACTGTATGATTTTTCGATGGGGATCAGTCGACTGGTAACTGTCGCAGTCGACTAATATAGGCTGAAATTGTTTTTCAGCAATCGAAAAGTGTCGTAATGATGTAAAACAAGTGTATAATCATATGGGGGGTTAATACACTTTGTTTATGATCATTAGAGGTTAAAGGATCTAATAAGAAGGAAATTGTTGGAGTCATTTTGATGTGTGGCAAAGGGGGAGAAGTGTTGGGTTTAAGTGGGAAACCAAACACGCCTTTGCAAGACATCCTAGGTAAAGGGGGAGCTTAGGTAAAGGGGGAGAATTGTTGCTCATTTCTGGTGGCAAAAGGGGAACCTTGGGAAGGTTCTTAAAAAGCCTTTGTAAGTCCACTATAGGGGGGAGCCTTTGAGAGGTTTTAAAAAGTCTGGTTCGGTAAAAGTCTTAAACTCATTGGAGAGGTTAGGTGTGGGGATGCCTTTTGATAGGATCCATGCATGATTTCATTGCATACGCATTGGCGGTATAAGTCCAAGGTGATGCTTTGGCAAAGTAAGTCTATATGGTTATTAGCATTGTATTTGCTATTTGTTTTCCCTAACTTAAACGTATTGCCAAACATCAAAAAGGGTCAGATTGTTGGGGCAATCTATGGTCCGGAGTGACCATGTGTTTTGATATTTGGGCAAAGGGTTTAAGTTAGGTTCACCCTTATGTTTGATATATGTATTTGAGTGTGTAGGATTGCAGGATACACATGGACTTAGTTGGATGGCTTCGGGACCGGTGAAGGATGGCATGGGGAGATGAGCCGTGGGCTTGCATGCATCCGAGGGACCGTGGACAAAGCAGGAACGATGAGCCGAGAGAAGTGCACTTCGAGGCATACGTGAAGGATGGCATGGGGAGACGAGCCCTGGGCTTGAATGCATCCAAGGGACGAGAGCCAAAATCGAAGAAGGATTGAAGGCAACAGGTTGAGGTTGCTGGATGAAGGGTCGGCTGAGTCGTGAGGGTTCAAGTGCTGAGAGGATTGTACTTGGGAAGGGAAACCCTAGGTTTAGGGGTGGACTAGTCAACTGATGCTTGGATCAGTCGACTGATGAAGTGCACATAAAGATTAGTCGACTGATCCTAGGGGTAGTCGACTGATGGCAGCAGGAATTCAAACGTTGGGTTGTAACATTCGAAACCAAGTTAGACCGATCGACTGATGCTTGGACCAGTCGACTGGTAACGACTCTTTTTAGCTATAATCTCTATTTAAGAGAGCTCGGTTTGGCTAGAAAAGGGTTGATGAAATAAGCTTAGTTAGAGCTTATTAGTAGTCTTCTAGTGCTCAGGTATTGTCGGGAGTTTGTGGAGAGGTTTCTCCACCCTCAAGGAGCGATAAGAGCTAGTTGGAGGTCTTACGGGGACTCATCCACCGACGGATCGGGATCGTCCACCTTACGGACAACCGTGGAGTAGGAACCTTATCTCCGAACCACGTAAACAGTTTGTGTTAGCATTGGTTTTAATTTATAGTTTAAGTTTTCGCTTGTGCGTGCTAACACTTGTAGGAAGTGTTAGTGATCATATGAGAGAAGTGCCCTAAGGCAATCGCCTTATGATTGTAATCATTTATTTTAATAAATGAATATTCACTATTTGAGTATACATGTTTGTGTATTTGATTGAGATCTTAAACTCATTTACTGAATGTCCGCAATACAATTCACATCATAAGAGAATTTGTGATGAATTCACAACTAGTGATTATCTCTACATGTGCAATTGTGAAGTATTGAAATTGTCCCTAGTCGATGAATTGATAAATGTTGGTGCAGGAAGCACCATATCGAACCTTGTTTTGATATTGGCAAAGGATTCAAAGTTAAGTTTATTGGTGATCTAACAATGTTACTCAAGTGTGCAGGAAAAGTCCTAGGCAAGGGCTGCTAGGCACCTGGCGAAGGGCTGCCAGGAAACAAAGTCCTAGCGAAGGGCTGCTAGGCACCTGGCGAAGGGCTGCCAGGAAACAAAGTCCTAGCAAAGGGCTGCTAGGCACCTGGTGAAGGGCTGCCAGGAAACAAAGCCCTAGAGAAGGACTGCTAGGCACCTGCCGAAGGAATGCCAGGATACAAAGCCCTAGCGAATGACTGCTAGGCACCGGGCGAAGGACAGCTCGGTATCCAAGACCTGGCAAAGGACCGCTAGGCAAAAGTCCAACCAGAGGAGCGGTTGGCATCAGGTACATTCTCCTGAGAGGAGTAGGTGAGGACGCGTTCCCCGTCGAGAGGGAACAGTAGGCGTCGGTTCGACCTAGAGCTCCATTTTGGAGACCCAAAGTCAGAACCAAGACAGCTAAGACTGTATAAAATATTAATATATTTCTGCTTTTTGTACTAACCCTGGATGCAGGACCGAAGGACTGAGTGTCTGCAGCTCAGAGAGCCTCAAAGGAGTGAGGCAGAAGCTGAGCAGGGCGCCTCGGATGTTCCTGGCGCCCCCAAGGTGAACACAAATCAGCAGGAGCAAAAAAGCGCTTCGATAGTTATCTGTCGGGGTGCCCCGGGTGTTCCGGGCGCCCCCACTGCTCCGGGCGCCCCCAGCACCAACTGCCGAAGCAGCTCCCTTCGAAGCCACCAGATGAAACTTTGACCCGGTCAATCCGGGCGCCCCGAGCGCTCCGGGCGCCCCGGTCAAAACTGATCCCGAAGGTAAAGGGATCAGAATCTGACCGAGCAGTTGCCGGATCAACCGACACGTGGGGGGGGGGGGGCGCCCCCGACGATCCGGGCGCCCCCAGGCTCTATATAAAGGGCCCTCGACCACAGGCTTCAAAGCATCACTTGATTCTACGCTTCAACGCTCTTCTGCTCTCGCGCCTTGCTCCGGAAACCTCCCAACTCGAGCCGACGATGTCCTGCTGCCTCGGAAAAGTCAATCTACTCCGGACGTCGGTAAAGAAGAGTGATTTTTAATTTACTGCACTTATTTCTGTAATCAATCTTTGTAAACTGCTTTTGCGCCTCATATTGAATTGCCCAAAGTAAACGATCAACGATCATGGGCCTTGGAGTAGGAGTCGACCTAGGCTCCGAACCAAGTAAAAAATTACTGTGTTCGCGTGTTTTATTTTATCTTTCGCTGTGCAAATTCTCTATCTAAAATCCGAACGCTTTCCGATATTCACCCCCCCCCTCTATCGGTTCTCTCGATCCAACAATAAATACGGACACTATCAATTCTGTTGAGACTAGCATGGGTTATTCTCTAATCAGCTGATTCTCACTGGCTGGTGACATTGAGATGTCCGGAGATAAACATGAATGCTAGTTAAGGGAACTAGTTCATTGGAGTGACTGGATGTAAAACTTCATATGGTAGTCTACATATAGATATGTCAGTGAAGTTCTTACTGCAGCTTAAGTGCGATGTTCCTTTGACTTGCGGTGTTCAAGTCATCTTGGTCATGGAGACTTATACTTTGACATCTTAAGCAAGCATCTCCAAGGAGGTGTGGACCCAGGATGATTAGGTATAAGCCGAAGTGCCCGAAGATGTTTGAACAGCCTACAAAGGATTCACCACTCCTTGCGAGGAGATGTATACCCGAGGCCTATCGTCGGATTGTTACTCGAAGCCTCTGGCCAGAGCATGACATGTTCAGAGTATGAATCTCTTAAATACATGAGAGTAATAAGAATCCGTAGGACGAGAAAACATTACTTGGGCTAGGTGTGACGTAGTCAGCCTAGTGGGGACTAACACACATAGACCATGTCCTGAACCAAGTGGGTATAAGATGGTGAAGGGAATGGCGCACGATTCATTATAGCTGCTGAAGGGTTTCAGAATTGATTCTGAGGTCAACCGTTGATCTTTCGATTAATTGGGGATCATGATGTACTACTAGGTGTCACTCATGATCATTCTATAATTGATTAATTATAGACGGCCAACATAAATCGAAAGCTTATTTAGTCACACGCACTACGAGTAATCCGAGGGATTTAAAACGAGTTGAAAATTGGATTTTCCAATCAAGAGAGATTAGGTTTGGTTGAGCCAAACGATAAGTCGAATCTGAATTTGTTCAGAGACGCATCGGAAGCGTAAAATGGCTAAGTCTTTTGAAGACTTAATAGATGAATTAAATAAGTTTAATTCATTGGGGCGTGGCTTGGATGGGCCGGCCAAAGAGGGCATCCATCCTCTTTGCTTGGCCGACCACAACAAAGGGAGAGAACCAAGTTTTCGGTTCAATTTATTAAATAAACAAAGTGTGGTTTGTTTTATAAAATTATGGATGATATAAATTTTTATATAATAAACCAAGGTTTAGTTTATTTTTCATGGAAATTAAAATGAACCATGGATTGGTTTATAAAATCAATCATGGATTGATTTACGATGATAAGGAAATTTATTCCATAGGAGAGAAGATTTTTATCATGAATTAAAATATGATTTTAACCATGATATAAAATCAAACTTGGCATGATGGAATAAGTTATTCCATATTTGAGAGGCTTGATGGTTGAGAGGCCACTATATAAAGGACCCAAGGCAAGGCTTGGGTGTGAATCGAAGAGATGAAGGCATAGACTCTCTCCCTCTCTTTCTCTCATTCTCTTCTCCCCTTCTTGCCGTGCGCCAACCAGCCCCAAGAAGGAGCACCAGCCGGCCGCCCCTGCCCTTTCCCTGCCGACCACCACCTGCTGCCGGAGAAGGAAGCTCCGGCCATCTTTTGGCCAGAAGAAGGTGCTGCCGGAATTAGAATTTGCCGCAAGGATCTTTTTGCCGCAAGCCACTTCTTTTGCTTCGCCGAAATTTTGATTCAGCCATCCTTTTGTGGTTAGTCTTCCGACTTCTCTCTTGGTTTTTCTCGTCGCATTCTCGGAGAATCTAGTAGTTCTCGAGAACACGAAACTCGTGGCTTTGCGAAGTCATCCCGAAGATACTCGGCGTGGACGCGAATAGAGGCGGAGCTCCCAAGGGACGCTTACGGTTGGATCTCGTCCCTTCCTTCGAGTTACGCGAGGTAATACGTAAATTAGTTTATGTTTCTGCAAAATTTTAAATATATGATCATGTCTACACAAGATAAAATTGCATGCTTAGATATGTGGTTAAATAATTTGAGAAATTATTTATGCTAAACCTTCCGCTTCACGTAATTAATTTTAAAATTACGAACCCGCATCCATGTCAACATGCACCCGGTCCCAACAGTGGTATCAGAGCCGAGGTTTGTGTTCGACATAATCATATAATTGTTTTGCGGAAAGCTTTATCATGATCTCAATTTTGAAAAAAAATTTCAATTATGGAAACTTTCCAATTATGGTAAATTTTCGATTTAGGAATTTCAAAAATTGGAAATCCTCATGAAATTTCGTAAATTTTTGAAATATCTCTGTTTATGAAATTTTATGATAATTGTGAAAAATTTCCATATTTGGAAACGTTCCAATTTTAGAAATTTCCTATTTTGGAAATTTTCTAATTTTGGAAAAATATAAGTTTTCTTTGTACCAGAAACTTACAATTATTCTGAAAACCTTTTATTTTTGAAAACTTTTCATTTATGGAAAGCTCGCAATTTTGGGCACTTTCTATCAAGAAAGTCTAGACAAATTATGGGAATATTAATTGGCATTTAAATTTATAATTGGAAATTAAATTATTTACAATATTCTTTATTTTGGATTGAGCCTCGGGGAGTCGTCCAATTTAAAGTTAGTTGTTATAATTAAATTTCCTAAATTGAATTTAAATTGTTAAATGTTTAATTTGGATTGAGCCTCGGGGAGCCATCCAAATTAAGTTATTGATATTAATTTTTCATAAGTAAAATATGTGATCAAATCTTGGAAATTTTTGAGGTGATTCTCAAACGATAATTTCCTTATTTGATTTATGAGGTGATGCTCTTACATATTATTGTCTCCAAAATTAATTAGGAAAATTATTTCCTATAGAGTATATTTCTTTAAATAAGATTTTCATGAAAATAATATGTGGTTGAATTAAGGGAATCTGTCTCTTAATTTAATAAGATTTGATTTAGAGAAATCAAAGTCTTGAACATATTATTTCCGAAATTGATTATGATAATTCAGAAAATTGTTTCCCAAAATAATTCCTTGAATAAAGTATGAAATTAGAATTAGGAAATCTGGTTCCTAATTCAATTAATAAGACTTGATAAATTAAGTCACATACATACTTTATTAAGAAAATCGTTAGAACATGACATAATTATATGTCATGAATGTGCATAAAAGAAAAGGATGAGACCCAAAACCCCTTACAAAATATTAAGGCCAACACCTTCCATTAATATGGTTAGAACCGGAGTTTTGTTTCTCGTTTGGGTTGATGGACACATCCATGCCCGGCTTGAACCTCAACATGTTCAAACCATGGAATTAGCTTATGATTAATATAGTTAGAGTCAGAGGTCAATCCTTAGTTTTGGTTGTTCGACACATTCAAGCCTGACTAAACGGTTGAATGAGCTCCAACCATATTAAAACTATTTCTTGATTAGTGGGTCAGCCTTAAGCTTGGAGCATCGATTTGTTGTGCCACAGCCAAGGTCGATGTAAAGAGAGGTGCAGTTGGGTGTTATGTATATTATTGCATACTTGTTAATGAGTTAACAACCCAATGATTTATGCAAACATTCAATTAGTTGATAGCATAATGTGATAGTTACATATGTATAATATGTAATCAGTATAATTACCTACATTCATAGCTAAGAATAACTTGGTGGACTCTAGCCATGGTTGTTCTTATCTATGGTTAGATATCAACCTATTTGGAGATGTTCCTACGATCTCCCGAATTGATAAAAAGGGTTATTCAATTCGAAAAATAAATTGGATTTAATTAATGTATATTGATACATTCTTTATCATTCTCATCACATAACCTCAATTTGTATTTCTAGGATAATCACATGATCATGTCTTCTCTGAATTTGCGTTCCATTTTGGACACCAATAAGCTGACTGGGCCAAACTTCATGGACTGGCTTCGAAACCTGAGGATAGTCCTCAAGGCAAAAAAGCTTGCTTATGTCCTTGAAGAACAACTTCCCAACCATCCTCCTGAAGATGCAACTTCAGACCAGTTAGTGGCCTATTAGAAACATGTGGCCGATTCTGAACTTGTGAGTTGCATCATGCTGGCTGCTATGGTACCTGAGCTATAAAAGCAGCATGAGCATATGGATGCTCATACCATCGTCTTCCATCTTCATGAGCTGTTTGACGAGCAGGCGAGATCTGAAAGGTTTGAGGTCTCTAGACTCCTCTTCACCTCTAAGATGCAGGAAGGCACTTCTGTTTCACAGTTTGTGTTGAAGATGATGGGGTACATTGAGCGACTAGGCACACTCGGATTTGCAATGGATCACGAACTAAGTATTGACTTAATTCTGCATTGTTTTCCCAAGAGTTACTCACAGTTTGTGATGCACTATCGGATGAACAAACTGGAGACTACCATTCCTGAGTTGCTTAACCTGCTGAAGACTGTAGAGCCTTCTGTAAAGCAGGATCAGAAGACGGTACTGTTAGTTGGTTCCTCAAAGAAAGGCTCTAAGAGGAAACCCAAAGAACAAAATAAGGGAAGGAAGAAAAAGGCCAAAAAGATTGAAAAGGCACCAAAAGGCACTTGCCATCACTGCGGCAAGGAGGGCCACTGGCGAAGAAACTGCAAGGTTTATCTTGAGTCCTTGAAGAAGAAGGCATCCGATACCCCATCCTCTTCAGGTATCTTCGTTATTGAATGTCACTCTATTTCCTCGGACACCTGGGTACTTGATACTGGGTGTAGCTCACATATATGTAATGACATACAGGGGCTAAGGAATTGAAGAAGACTCGTCAAGGGAGAAGCGAATTTGCGAGTTGGAAATGGAGCAAAGATTGCTGTTGTTGCCATCGGAACATATTTGCTAAAGCTCCCTACTGGATTTGTCTTAGAATTGGATAATTGTTATTTTGTTCCTTCGTTAATAAAGAACATTATATCTATTTCATGCTTGAATGAAAAGGGTTATCATTTAACTTTTAGTAACAATTACTGTTACATAACTTTAAATGGTGTTCTTTATGGGATCGGAACTTTATGCAATGGTATCTACACGTTAGATTTATCCGGTGACGTTTTCAATATCGAAGTTAGTAACAAACGTGCTCAAATAGCCTCCTTGTGCAAGAGTTGACATTGGTCCACATACATCAGTATGTATTAGACAACCAATTCTCCCACTGGTTTACCTTTTTCGGAAAAGGGTAATTTGGTCCACATACATCGATGATCACTCACGATTCGGGTATGTGTTCTTAATGAAACACAAATCTGAAGCTTTTGAGAAATTCAAAGAGTTCAGAAGTGAAGTAGAGAAATAGCTTGGCAAAAGTATTAAGATACTTCGATCCGATCGGGCTGGTGAATACTTAAGTCAAGAGTTTCAAGATTATCTTAGGCATAATGGGATATTGTCTCAATGGACTCTGCCATATACACCACAGCATAATGGTGTATTTGAGAGGCGTAACCGAACCTTGATGGACATGGTTAGATCTATGATGAATCATGCAACTCTTCCACAATTCTTTTGGGGCAATGCGCTTAAGATAGCTGTTTACTTACTAAACAGAGTCCCGACCAAGGTAGTCTCTACTACTCCATATGAGACGTGAAATAGTAAGAAACCTCATTTATCTCACCTAAAGATATGGGGTTGTCCTGCTTATGTAAAGCAGACTGTATTAGACAAATTGGATGCTAAGTCTGATAAATGCCTATTTATTGGATACCCTAAGGAAACGAAAGGTTACCAATTCTATCATCCCTTGGAACAAAAGGTGTTTGTTTCAAGGCATGCTGTATTTCTAGAAAAAGAATTTCTTTTACAAGAAAATAGTGAGAGTAGCATTGAACTTGAAGAAGTTCAAGAAACTCCAATAGACATTACAGAGACACCTAGTCTAGACCCACAACCAATAACTCATAATGATGAGCTATCAGTTGAACCTAAAACAACACCACTTCTTCGTAGGTCTGATAAGACACGCAATATTCCAGAGAGATACGGATTTCTCATAAGTGAATCGAACGACGTGTTACTCATTAACGATGACGAACTTATCAGTTATGAAGATGTTCTGAAAAATTCAGAAAGGGATAAATGGCTTGAAGCCATGAAGTCGGAAATTGATTCCATGTACAAAAATCAAGTATGGGACTTGGTTAACCCATCTGAAGGGACTAAGCCCATAGGGTGCAAGTGGGTTTTCAAGAAGAAAACTGACATGGAAGGTAATGTTGTTACCTTTATGGCTAGATTAGTGGCAAAAGGATATCGTCAGAAACAAGGAATTGATTATGACGAAACCTATTCGCTAGTAGCTATGCTTAAATCCATTCGGATGCTCCTGGCCATAGCAGCTCATTATGATTATGAGATATGGCAAATGGATGTGAAAACAGCTTTCCTTAATGGAAACCTGCTTGAGAATGTATACATGATACAACCTGAAGGTTTCACATCGGTTAATAAAACCAAAGTATGCAAGCTTCGACGATCCATATATGGACTAAAGCAAGCATCCAGGAGCTGGAACATCCATTTTGATGAGACAATCAAAGAGTTTGATTTCTCATAAAATCCTGACGAACCTTGTGTGTACAAGAAGGTTAGTGGGAGTGCAGTCGTATTCCTAGTGTTATATGTCGATGACATATTACTTATAGGAAACGATATATCAATCTTACAGTCAATTAAAATTTGGTTGTCCAAAACTTTCTCCATGAAAGACCTGGGAGAAGCAACCTATATCCTTGGGATAAGAATCTATAGAGATAGATCAAAACGGTTGCTTGGTCTTTCGCAGTCTACATATATAGACCGAGTGCTAGAAAGGTTTAGCATGTCGGAATCCAAGAAAGGTTACCTTCCCATCAGGCATGGGATCAACCTTTCGAAGTCTATGTGTCCGCGCACAGAAGACGAGAGGATTTGCATGAATAAGATTCCTTATGCATCCGCGATAGGATCTATCATGTATGTTATGTTATGTACTAGGCCCGATGTATCGTATGCTCTGAGCGTCACAAGCAAATACCAGTCTGATCCAGGAATGGATCATTGGGCGGCTGTCAAGACAATCCTCAAGTACTTAAGAAGAACTAAGGATGTGTTCCTAATATATGGAGAAGGTGATATGGTAATACGTGGGTATACAGATGCCAGTTTCCAGACAGATAAGGATGACTCCAAATCTCAGTCCGGATACGTATTTATTTTGAATGGAAGCGGAATAAGCAAGACATCGTAGCGGATTCTACCACGGAAGCGGAATATATTGCAGCTTCGGAAGCAGCAAAGGAAGCACTCTGGATCAAAAAGTATGTCTCAGAACTTGGTGTGGTTCCAACCATTGATGAAGCAATACCGGTTTACTACGACAACAATGGAGCTATTGCATAAGCAAAGGAACCAAGGTCTCATCAGCGATCCAAACATGTGCTTCGCCGCTATCATCTGATTAGAGAGATTATAAATAGGAATGATATACAAATTGAGAAAATTCACACTGAAAGGAATTTAACGGATCCTTTAACTAAGGCCTTGCCTCAAAGCAAGTTTGAGGGTCATGTTAGAGGCTGTGGTATTGGGTACCGTAGCGATTGACATTAGGCCAAGTGGGAGTTTGTTAGTGATATGAGAGAAGTGTCCTAAGGCAATCGCCTTATGATTGTAATCATTTATTTTAATAAATGAATATTCACTATTTGAGTATACATGTTTGTGTATTTGATTGAGATCTTAAACTCATTTACTGAATGTCCAGAATACAATTCACAGCATGAGAGAATTTGTGATAAATTCACAACTAGTGATTATCTCTACATGTGCAATTGTGAAGTATTGAAATTGTCCCTAATCGATGAATTGATAAATACAGACACTATCAATTCTGTTGAGACTAGCATAGGTTATTCTCTAATAAGTTGATTCTCACTGGCTGGTGACATTGAGATGTCCGGAGATAAACATGACTGCTAGTTAAGGGAACTAGTTCATTGGAGTGACTGGCTGTAAAACTTCATATGGTAGTCTACATATAGATATGTCAGTGAAGTTCTTACTGCAGCTTAAGTGCGATATTCCTTTGACTTGCGGTATTCAAGTTATCTTGGTCATGGAGACTTATACTTTGACATCTTAAGCAAGCATCTCCAAGGAGGTGTGGACCCACGATGATTGAGTATAAGCCGAAGTGCCCGAAGATGTTTGAACAGCCTACAAAGGATTAACCACTCCTTGCGAGGAGATGTATACCCGAGGCCTATCGTCGGATTGTTACTCGACGCCTCTGGCCAGAGCATGACATGTTCAGAGTATAAATCTCTTAAATACATTAGAGTAATTAGAATCCGTAGGACGAGAAAACAGTACTTAGGCTAGGTGTGATGTAGTCAGCCTAGTGGGGACTGACACACATAGACCATGTCCTGATCCAAGTGGGTATATGATGGTGAAGGGAATGGGGCATGATTCATTATAGCTGCTGAAGGGTTTCAGAATTATTTCTGAGGTCAACCGTTGATCTTTCGATTAATTGGGGATCATGATGTACTACTAGGTGCCACTCATGATCGTTCTATAATTGATTAATTTTAGACGGCCAACATAAATCGAAAGCCTATTTAGTCACACGCACTACGAGTAATTTGAGGGATTTAAAACGAGTTGGAAATTGGATTTTCCAATCAAGAGAGATTAGGTTTGGTTAAGCCAAACGATAAGTCGAATATGAATTTTTTCAGAGACGCATCGGAAGCATAAAATGGCTAAGTCTTTTGAAGACTTAATAGATGAATTAAATAAGTTTAATTCATTGGGGCGTGGCTTGGATGGGCCGGCCAAAGAGGGCATCCATCCTCTTTGCTTGGCCGACCACAACAAAGGGAGAGAACCAAGTTTTTGGTTCAATTTATAAAATAAACCAAGTGTGGTTTGTTTTATAAAATTATGGATGATATAAATTTTTATATAATAAACCAAGCTTTGGTTTATTTTTCATGGAAATTAAAATGAACTATGGATTGGTTTATAAAATCAATCATGGATTGATTTACCATGATAAGGAAATTTATTCCATAGGAGAGAAGATTTTTATCATGAATTAAAATATGATTTTAACCATGATATAAAATCAAACATGGCATGATGGAATAAGTTATTCCATATTTGAGAGGCTTGATGGTTGAGAGGTCACTATATAAAGGACCCAAGGCAAGGCTTGGGTGTGAATCGAAGAGATGAAGGCATAGACTCTCTCCCTCTCTTTCTCTCCTTCTCTTTTCCCCTTCTTGCCGTGTGCCAACCAGCCCCAAGAAGGAGCACCAGCCAGCCGCCCCTGCCCTTTCCCTACCGACCACCACCTGCTGCCGGAGAAGGAAGCTCCGTCCATCTTTTGGCCGGAAGAAGGTGCTGTCGGAATTAGAGTTTGCCGCAAAGATCTTTTTGCCGCAAGCCTCTTCTTTTGCTTTGCCGAAATTTTGATTCCGACCATCCTTTTGTGGTTAGTCTTCCGACTTCTCTCTTGGTTTTTCTCGTCGCGTTCTTGGAGAATCTAGTAGTTCTCGAGAACACAAAACTCGTGGCTTTGCGAAGTCATCCCGAAGATACTCGGCGTGGACGCAAATAGAGGCGGAGCTCCCAAGGGACGCTTACGGTTGGATCTCGTCCCTTCCTTCGAGTTACGCGAGGTAATACGTAAATTAGTTTATGTTTCTGTAAAATTTTAAATATATGATCATGTCTACACAAGATAAAATTGCATGCTTAGATGTGTGGTTAAATAATTTGAGAAATTATTTATGCTAAACCTTTCGCTGCACGTAATTAATTTTAAAATTACGAACCCGCATCCATGTCAACATGCACCCGGTCCCAACAGTGGTATCAGAGCCGAGGTTTATGTTCGACATAATCATATAATTATTTTACGGAAAGCTTTATCATGATCTCAATTTTGGAAAAAAATTCAATTATGGAAACTTTCCAATTATGGTAAATTTTCGATTTAGGAATTTCAAAGATTGGAAATCCTCATGAAATTTCACAAACTTTTGAAATATCTCTGTTTCTAAAATTTTATGATAATTGTGAAAACTTTCCATATTTGAAAACTTTCCAATTTTGGAAATTTCTTATTTTAGAAATTTTCTAATTTTGGAAAAACGTAAGTTTTCTTTGTACCAGAAACTTACAATTATTCTGAAAACCTTTTATTTTTGGAAACTTTCCATTTATTGAAAGCTCACAATTTTGGACACTTTCTTTCAAGAAAGTCTAGACAAATTATGGGAATATTAATTGGCATTTAAATTTATAATTAAAAATTAAATTATTTACAAAATTCTTTATTTTGGATTGAGCCTTGGGGAGCCGTCCAATTTAAAGTTAGTTGTTATAATTAAATTTCCTAAATTGAATTTAAATTGTCAAATGTTTAATTTTGATTGAGCCTCGGGGAGCCATCTAAATTAAGTTATTGATATTAATTTTTTAAAATGTATTTTGAAATAATAATTTTTTAAAAAGTATTTTGAAAGAGTTGATAACAATTTTGAAGCATTAAGCATTTTGAAAAGATATGACTTTTTGAAATATAATTTTTAAAAGAAAAAAAAACTCCCCCTGAACCAGACACCTGTTGGATCGAGAGAAAACGATAGAGGGGGGGTGAATATCGTAAAACGTTTTTGGATTCGTAAAGAGAATATGCAGCGGAAAATAAAGAAACACACACACGAACTCAAGCGATTTTACTTGGTTCGGAGTCGCGGTCGGCTCCTACTCCAAGGCCCACGGTCGTTGACCGTTTACTGTGGGTAATTCTATATGTGCGCAAATGTTTACAGAGAAATTTTATAGTTATAGTACAGTAAATAGAAAATAAGCTCTTTCATTACCGACGCCCGGTGTGGATTGTACTTCGGAGCAGAGGGTCGTCGGCGGCGCTTCAATCTCGAGATGGGAGGTTTCTGGAGTAGAGCGCTTGAGTAGAAGAGCGTATTGGCGTTGGAAAGTTGTGTTGAGAAGCCTTGGGGGTCGAGGGCTATTTATAGCAGTCCTAGGGGCGCCCTGGACGTTGGGGCGCCCTCTACGTGGCCTTCGATCCGCAACAATCTTGGTCAACCTTTATCCCTTAAGGATCGGGCTTAGGCTTGACTGGGGCGCCTGGGTTGACTCGGTCCACTGGCTTCTCACTGAGTTAAACTCTATCCGCTTCGTTGGTTTTTAGCCTGGGGCGCCCGAGGCATCCGGGGCGCCCGGGAGCACGGGGGCGCCCGGGAGCTTCGGGGAGCCCCGCCCAGTGAGCTTCTGAAGCGTTACTTGCTCAGCTTGTCTTGCCTTCACCTTGGGGGCGCCCGGGACCTCCGGGGCGCCCTGCCCAGCTGCTGCCCCTCTCCTTTGGGGCGTTCTGAGCTGCAGAAACTCGTTCCTTCAGTCCTGCATCCAGGGTTAGTGTCACACAAAACAAAGCAAGAATGTTAGTGAGTTTTACAGCCGTAGCTGTCTTGTTCTGACTTTGGGTCTCCAAAATGGAGCCCTAGGTCGAGCCGACGCCTACTGTTCCCTCGACGGGGAACGCGTCCTCACCTACTCTTCTCAGGAGAATTTACCTTTTTCCAACTGGCTCCTCCGGTTGAACTTTTGCCCAGCTTTACTCACCAGGTCTTCGTGCCCAATCCGTGACCAGGTCTTAGTGCCCACCTTCCGAGCAGGTCTTCGGTGCCCAGCCCCCGGCCAGGTCTTAGTGCCCAATTCCTCGAACCAGGTCTTCGGTGCCCAGCCCTCGGCCAGGTCTTAGTGCCCAATTCCTCGAACCAGGTCTTCGGTGCCCAGCCCTCGGCCAGGTCTTAGTGCCCAGTCCACGACTAGGACTTATTGCCCAACCTTATGTCAGGACTTAGTTGCCCAACCCACGGCTAGGACTTAATGCCAAGATTACCTAGGACTTTCCTGCACATTGAGTAACTTTATTAGATCACAAATGATACTTAACTTTGAACCCTTTGCCAATTTCAAAACAAGGTTCAATATGGTGCTTCCTGCACCAACAATCTCCCCCTTTTTGATTTATGGCAACACAATTCAAAGTTAAGTAAAAACTTATAACAGTTTAAGAACATAAGGTAAAATTAATGAAGTATAGCAGTTATAGCAGTTATGAACAGACTAGATTTGAAAAAAAAATCTTTTATTCCTCATACTCCCCCTAAAACCCTGAATACTTGTGTTATAAAATCCTTAACTTTGACTTTCCTCCCCCTTTAACATATATCAAAAACATACATGGGCGAACAGAGTTTCTAATAGAGAGTTTTGAGTTTTACCAAAATAAATTTAAGTAAAGGAGTTCACAACTTTTTCAAAAAATAGTTTTCAAACAAAACATGTTACAAAACTTTTTGAAAAAGTACTTTTGATTGGACGTTTTGAAAATTATGTTTTGAAAAACAAGAAGTTTTCATGAAGCTCCCCCTTAATATGAAACTCTTCCCCTTTGAAGTTTTAAAAAACATGCAATTTTTTAGTTTGAAAAAGGTTCTAAGCCTAGTTTAGGTCTTGAAAAAGGTTCTAGGTATGAAAACTTTCATTACTTTAAAAAGAAATAATTCTAAGTTCAGTTTTGAAAAAATATAAAAACTTCTTATTATCACAAAGGAAATTCATAGTTAAGAGCAACTCGAAGTTTTCAATAAAGTTTCTTTGAAGAAGGGAAGAAATTTAATTTTGTTTAAGTCTGCTTTCCCCCTTAAAAATACTCTGAAAAATATATTTTGACAAAGGTTTAAGGAAAAAAAGATTGTGTATCAGAGCCTATTAGTTTTGCAAAATCATAAATCAATATTGAAATAGTTTTTTTTTTTCAAAATATCAAGTGTTACAAAAAAAAAAAAACTAAATGATAGGGAACATGTAACACATTATTAACTTATTATGCAAGGATTAATGCTAAAGAACAGTTTGTTAAACCAAGTTGACATTTCTATTAAGTCCAAGCTTGATATGTAAAACTTAAAGCATTTAATCAATAAGTCTAAGTTCAGAACTATATTTGATTCTAAGCAAGATTTAAGTCCAAGTTCCGAACTTTTAGCCACTTATTGTTAATCCTCAAGATAAAGAGAAATAGAAGTTCTTAGGTAAAGGATAAAATTTTTAAAAATTTTTGAAAAATTAAGCCTTTGAGAAATGCATGTACTTTTTCGAGAAGTATAAGACTTTTTGAGAAGTATAAGTACTTTTAAAACATAATATGCATTTTTGAAAAGTACTTTTGAAAGATAATATTTAACAAAAAATTTTAATTTTATTTTGAAACCATAATTCTTGACTTGGTTTCTTTTGCAGTCTAACACAATCCTAGGAACCCTTATTAACTACAAGGACATTTCCCTAAGTGTCCTGGAAAATTTTTCACAGTCAAGTAAGTATTATTTTCAAAAGTATTCTAAAAGGATTTTTAATGTATTCCAAAGTAAAGTAAACTTTTGAAAGTGATGGTATATATATAAGCAAAATGATCTTACAGGATAGTATTTTGAAAGAAAAAATTATTTAAGTTTTCAAAAAGGATTTTAAAAGTGCAGTGCATGAAAACATATAATTTTGAAAAATAATTGTCAGACATAATTTCTTTCAATTTAGACTCCCCCTAAAATTGACACTTCCTAGGAGTCCTTGTACATCATGAAGTAGACTCCCTTGTGTCTTTAGGGTTTGTCAAAATCAAAAAGGGAATCAAGCACAATTGCTAAAATTAATTTTGAAGTATTAATATTTCGAAAAACTGAGTAATAGTGATTTTTATAAAGCACAATTTTCGAAAAACATAGTAATTGTTTGAAAACATAGTATTTTTAAACTTCTTCTTTCAGTTTGAACTCCCCCTAAACCTGATACAATCCTAGGAGGCTTGTTGACTACAAGTTAATCCTCCTCTGAGTCTTAGGGTTTGAGTTAAACAAAAAGAGAAAAAAACTAACTAAAAAAAATATTTTATTTTAATGATTTGAAACATAATTTCTTTCTCCTTTTTGAAAAAGTTAATATAGAGAACTGAAAAGGAGAAATTCTATATTTAAAATAATTTCCAAGAGAAAAATAGAAGGTTTAAAAAAAACTTAAGTTCGAAACATATTAGAGCCCAGACTGTACATTTTTCTTAAAAATATCCTAAGTAATCCCCAAGGTGACTTTTTGCCATGCTTATTTTTCAATAATAAATTGATTGATTGAAAGAAATGTTTGTATAATGGCAAAGGAAATAAATAAATGTAAGAAATAAATTTCAGGTAAGTGAAAAAGAGACCTAATCTTGAGTACAGTGACTTGAAACATTAACTCTTAGTTTAAAAGTTAAATTTGATTTTTGAGGATTTTAAAATTAATTTAGAGAGTTAAGTTTGAATTTTGTAATGTTGGTTGGGTTGGACTAAACTTTTAGGTCCTAAGCATCTCACCCATTTCTAAGTGACAAAACAGGATATCTTTAACTGTTTTGTGAGATGCATTAATTTTTATCTTCGAATTAGTGTTAAATCTAAGATTTACTTAAAATTTGTGTTAGATTCAAATCTGACAATAGTAAAGTGAATTTGATTTTCTATAATGGGCATCCAGGTCTTGGCGAGGCACTAGGCCTTCTTTGGTCGTAGCCTTATTGGATCATCAACCCTTTCCTTGACAAAGCCTTTTACAGAAAATTCATCTTCAAGTTACTTCTTGAAAGATTTTGGTCTAACTAGCTTGGGTCTTGGATCGGTAGCTTTGGCCAGTTCCACCAGACTAAACAGACCAAGTAGTGTATACTTAATCTTATTAGAAAGGCTTCCCTAACATACTATCATCTCACCTCCACTCAATACTATGTTGTTCAAATTTTAATTAAACTGTTTGTCCTTAAACTATCTAAATCTAAATCCAAGCTTAAAAAGCTAAGTAAAATTATAATGAGTGGAAAATTTCTGGATTTTCTAAGTTTGCATGATTGTTAATTAATTTTTCCAGTATATCAAATTTAATTTTCCAAGTCTCATTTTCTTGTTTTAACTTTCTGATGTTTGAATTAATTAATTTGCATGAATTAATTATGTTATTTAAGCATGCATCCATATCTAAATTTGACCGAGGGAGATTAAGTAAACTATCTACATTCATTGTAAAAAGTGGATTTTCATATAAATTGAAGTTACCCATCTTGGTAGGCTGTCCTGAATCTTTGGCTCTTCTATCTTTGCATTCATCTTTGTAATGCCCAAACTCCTGGCACTTGAAGCATTGGATGCGACTTTTGTCCTTTCGTACTATTGGAACTGGTTCCTTTGACGCCTTTGGTGGTACTGTTCGTATCTTACGAGTAGGACACCTACTTTTGTAGTGCCCTCTTTCCCTGCATGTGTAACAAATTACATGATCTTTCAAATTTGAATTTACAAATTTACCTTTTGATTCGTTATTGGGAATCTCCCCCTTGATTCTTGCCGCCTCAGATCTAAACTCATCTTCTGATTCCGTGTTTGAGTTGGACTCGGGTACTAGTTGAAGCTCCTTCTTTGGTGGTTCTTTAGGATTTTTCCCTACAATAGAATTTACACCTTCCTCGACTATTACAGTATCTGTTTGATTATTTAATTCTAATTTTGAAAAGAATTCAAAATCGATTACCGTCTCAGTCAATTCGTCGTCTAATTCTGGTTCGACATTGTATTCGGGTTCAGACTCTGACTCGGCTGTTTGTGCTTGGACCGAAAGGGCAAGATAACTTACCTGATCTTCTTCTTCATCTGAGATCTCTTGATGAAGGTTAATCAATTTTTCCCAGATTTCTCTAGCACATCTGCATGGACCTACTAGCTCAAGTTGCTCTTTGGTTAGGCCACATTGTAGAATTGCAGTTGCCCTTGCATCGGTCTCGATTTGGTTGAGAGTTCGTTCATCCAATTTATCCCACTTAATTGATAACTCATCTTCTACGGGAAAAGGGAATCCCATTTGGATGATCAGCCATAGGTCCATGTGGGCTTTCAGAAGGGACTCCATTTGACTTCTCCAAACATTGAAGTTCTCGCCGGAGAATAGTGGTGGACGGGCGCTATTCCACTCTTGGTTGGCCATTTATTTTAAACCTTGCACACAAGAGAAATAACAGAAATGTACCAAGACTTGGTCTTGGATTAGTAGTGCAGGAGAGAAAAGATATAGCCCAACAAAAATATTGAATGAATTTCGAAGTAAAATAATAATAAAAAAGTTATGATAAATTTTTGAAAATGTTGATTTTATCACTTCTGATTAATGATGAAAAAGTAAGAAGTCAATGTTTGAAAAAAAAACTTTGCTCAAATTAGGGTAGCATGAATTTCGAGAAAAAATATTAAAATAATAAAAAAAAATTTATGACAAATTTTCAAAAATTGATCATCTTAACAATTCTAACTTATGGTGAAAAAATGAGAATTCAAAATTGAAAAAGTGAAATATCTGAAAAAAAATCTCAAACTGGTGGTTGTATAAAGTTTGAGCTACCCCGCTCTGATACCACTTGTTGGATCGAGAGAAAACGATAGAGGGGGGGGTGAATATCGTAAAACGTTTTCGGATTCGTAAAGAGAATAAGCAGCGGAAAATAAAGAAACACACGCGCGAACTCAAGCGATTTTACTTGGTTCGGAGTCGCGGTCGGCTCCTACTCCAAGGCCCACGGTCGTTGACCGTTTACTGCGGGTAATTATATATGTTCGTAAATGTTTACAGAGAAATTTTATAGTTATAGTATAGTAAACAGAAAATTAAGCTCTTTCATTACCGACACCCAGTGTGGATTGTACTTCAGAGCAGAGGGTCATCGTCGGCCCTTCAATCTCGAGATGGGAGGTTTCTGGAGCAGAGCGCTTGCGTAGAAGAGCATAATGGCGTTGGAAAGTTGTGTTGAGAAGCCTTGGGGGTCGAGGGCTATTTATAGCAGTCCTGGGGGTGCCCTGGATGTTTGGGGCGCCCTCTACGTGGCCTTCGATCCGCAACAATCTCGGTCAACCTTTATCTCTCAAGGATTGGGCTGAGGTTTGACTGGGGGCGCCCGAGAAGTAGGGGGCGCCCGGGTTGACTCGGACCGCTGGCTTCTCGCTGAGTTAAACTCTATCCGCTTCGTTGGCTTTTAGCCCGGGGCGCCCGAGGCATCCGGGGAGCCCGGGAGCACGGGGGCGCCTGGGAGCTTCAGGGCGCCCTGACGTTGTTTGATTCGCGCTTGTATTTATGTGTCGTTTGTGTTTTCGGGTTTCAAATAGATGTTCGGGTTCTGGGTTGCAATCGGAAATAAAATCGCAATGAAAGCATAAAGAAAGAAGGAAACTTGACCAAACAAACTTAACCAAAGTAATGGCAATGAAAGATTCAACCAATTATTAACTAAATCAAGACGAAGTGATTTTCAGATTTGGTGAATGAGCCTAATAGCAATTGTGATTATCACACGAAGGTTGTGTTTAATTTCAGAACTAAGACTAAGAACAACTGAATGTTAAGCAACCTGTAAACTCACTTATGTAAAGTCAATGTGAACTTTAATGAATACAAAATGCAAGCTACAGAAACCCAATATGCAGAATTGAAGCTTGACATTCAGAGACAATCTGCACATGATACAAATGAGCAGAATTGAAACTATCTTGGTACTCATGTGCCAAAAGGAATTACTGCTAAGGGCGAAATGAATTGTAATTAAGCAGAACTTTGATGCAGAAATGCAGTGTGGTATTTCAGAAATCGATTTGGATGCTAAAACCAAACAAACAGATGGATTCGATGGCTCCAAACTGATATCCCCAGAAGATTCATAAGAACTATAATTCACTTGATGCAAATTCTGGAAATTGAAGGCTGAAACAGTGCAAAACATGAAACTGCCGAATTGCAGAAATGGGAGTTGCTACACATACAAGTTGAGCTTGCAGAAATGGGAGTTGCTACACAATCAGAGCTGATAAACCAATTCAGAACTAATTGAATGCAAGAGACACTACAGATTTGCCAAATCTGTATGCAGAATTTCAGCAACAATCATATGTAGCACAAGTAAACAAGCTGAAGTTGATGCACAATTCTAGCTCAGAAAAGGTTCAAAGAAACTTATATGACTGCTACTAAATTCAGAAGTAGAACTGAGACTTGCAGAAGTGAGGCTGCTGGCAGAAATGGGAACTAAGAAATGCTGCAATTCAGAATCAACCCAATGGCAATAACAAACAGGACAATTTGAATTCGAGACCACTTGTCTAATGTTCAGGGAGGATAAATAAGCACTAGAGTATTTTTCTTTTACACGAATTCAGAAACTGTCACTTAAAACTTGCAGAAACCAAAGACGGAAATCAGAACTAAAATCTGATACGCAGAAGATGTTGAAAAGAAATACATAAACTGACTTGCGGCAACTAAAATTAGGTGTTGTGTTATCTAGACAAGCATTTATCTAGCTTGAATGAAGAAATTAACAACTGCTAACTGCAGAAACAATTTAGACAACAAACAAAACCTGACCCAAGTTCAGAAACTAAATGAGAATGCAGAATTGTAAAATGGCACGAAATCTGAATTTGGCACGCCACAATCAAGTTGATACGCAGCAACAAACATGGAAATAAACTAAAATTAAACTCAATTGTTCACTAAATAAGTTTCTATACTACTTTACTTGCAGAACTAAAGCTAAATTACAGCAAAACAACTTAAAAACTCAAACTAAGGTAGCTCGTACGAAAATGCAGAAACAGAACAAGTGCAGAATTTAAATTACAGCTAAGAAAACTGAAATTAACCACGGAAATCTAAACCCCAATCCTCCCTAAGCTCAAGATCTTCTTGGTCGTCAAGCAAAAGCTGGCTTCGAACCCCTAGGCTCAGCAAATCAGTGGAGCGCAGCTTGGATTGATGGATTCTGCTCAACTGCACGCGGCTGGAATTTTCCAGTCCAAGCTCTTGTATCTCGATGGATGGACTGTGATGATGAATTGAGACTCATCTGAGCTCACCTGAGAACCCCTACAAGCAGCTCAGATGGTCGGAAATGGCTTGTGGACGAGAACAAGTGATTGGTTAGCAGAGATGCCGAAACCCTCAAACAAACTCTGTCCGGATGAAATTTGAACTGAATTCTCCACCCAAGCTATCTCCAATGACCCAAATCTCGATCTAGATGAAGAGTTGAGGTGGTTGCGCCCCTTGGATGAAGAAATTAGCTAAAGAACTGAAGAAGAAACGAAGAAGACGAAGCTGCGGCGGAGACGCGACGAGGAGGAAATGTGGGGAATTTCTGATTAAATACATAAGCATGGACGGCTGTGATTCATTTGAGAAAATCCAATGGCTGATCCTGCTCTGATTGGAGCCAAACTTTGATGATGATGATCTGGGGTCAGGATCTACCTTGTGGTAGCTCGGATCCTCCAGATTTGCAACGGATGGTCCAGATCAACTTAGTCTTTGAATGGACGATCTAGAGCCCTTCGAACTTGATCCAACGGTTGATTGAGCTCTGATTTGGATGAAACCTTCAGATCTTGATCAGAGTGCTTGATCAACCCTAACCCTAGCTCGGATTGCTTCAGATGGTCTCGGATGGCTCAGATCTAGCCGCTCTTGAATCGGACGGCCCGAATTAATCGTAAGCTTGATAATTCGATCCGGTTCACTTCCGACTCAAGTTTGACCCAATATGCCCTAAGTCCATGAACCCTTTCATGCCTAGAAAAATATATCAGAAAATTAGTGGCCAAATAATCCAATTTAATGCAAATTTATAATTAAGTCCAAAATAAGAGTAAGTTCTAAAACCTAGGGCAATTTCACAATTAAACAATAAAAACATAGGTCAAATATGGATTTTAGCAATTAAAATAATCAATAAAATGGTACTTATCACGCCCCGCCTAGTGAGCTTCCGAAGCCTTACTTGCTCAGCTTGTCTTGCCTTCACCTTGGGGGCGCCCGGGACCTCCGGGGCGCCCTGCCCAGCTGCTACCCCTCTCCTTTGGGGCGTTCTGAGCTGCAGAAACTCGTTCCTTCGGTCCTGAATCCAGGGTTAGTGCCACACAAAACAAAGCAAGAATGTTAGTGAGTTTTACAGCCATAGCTGTCTTGGTTCTGACTTTGGGTCTCCAAAATGGAGCCCTAGGTCGAGCCGACGCCTACTGTTCCCTCAACGGGGAACGCGTCCTCACCTACTCCTCTCAGGAGAATTTACCTTTTGCCAACCGGCTCCTCCGGTTGGACTTTTGCCCAGCTTTACTCACTAGGTCTTCGTGCCCAATCCGCGACCAGTTCTTAGTGCCCACCTTCCGAGCAGGTCTTCGGTGCCCAGCCCCCGGCCAGGTCTTAGTGCCCAATTCCTCGAACCAGATCTTCGGTGCCCAGTCCTCGGCCAGGTCTTAGTGCCCAATTCCTTGAACCAGGTCTTCGGTGCCCAGCCCTCGGCCAGGTCTTAGTGCCCAGTCCACGACCAGGACTTATTGCCCAACCTTATGTCAGGAATTAGTTGCCCAGCCCACGGCTAGGACTTATTGCCTAGATTACCTAGGACTTTCCTGCACACTTGAGTAACTTTATTAGATCACAAATGATATTTAACTTTGAACCCTTTGCCAATATCAAAACAAGGTTCGATATGGTGCTTCCTGCACCAACAACACCTTCTGACTACCCTTGTTAACTACAAGGACATCTACTTAAGTGTCTTAAGGGACTTTAGTATTGACCTAAAAGGTTTGTGTCTAAGTGTAGGTCAAACAACTTTCGAAAAGATATAATTTTTTGAAAATATGTATCTATAAGTCAGCAATCAATCAAGCATGAAATTCATAAAAACATTATTATGTTTAATCAACTATTTTGAAAATAGATTTTTAAGAACATAACCTAAAGATTTTGAAAACATTTGAAAAATATTTGTCAATTAATTAGTCCTTAACATCTCATCCATTCTAAGTGTTGTAATACAAGCAAGCACGGTTGCCTTATGGGTGTTTGTGAGATGCTTGAATAATTTTTCCCAATTTAATTTATAGATTGCTTGACCTTGAGCACCTTGAGTTAGATTCGAGTTTAATCAATTTGTAATTTAAAAGTAATTTTCAGTAATTGTCTTTCAGGTCTTGGCGAGGCACAGAGGCCTTTTTTGGCCGTAGCCTTATTGGATCATCAACCCTTTCCTTAGACAAAGCCTTTTAAAGGAAAAATACTTCTAATTTACTCTTTGAAAATACTCTGGTCTAACTAGTCTAGGATGTGGCGAGGTACCTTCGGCTAGTTCCACTTAGCTAGGCCAAGTTTCCCTAACGCACTATCATCTCGCCCCACCCTGGTACTAGGTTAGGCAAGTATCACCCAACCTTTTTCCTATCTAACCGTTCTAGATAATGCAAAAAATAAACATGAATGATATGGTAGATATTTTAAAAAAAAATAAGCACATGCATGAACATGAAATTTATGCATAAGTCAATCAAGTCAAAATATTTTACTTAGGTTTCTAATAAAGTATCAAATTCTCGATTTGATATAGATCGTGTGAACCCGCGAATATGTCAACCGACTTTGACATATTTATAATTATTTAGTTGTATATTTCAGTTGAGTAGGATTTTATTTAGTTTCATATCTGAAGGTAATTAATTAGAATTTAGTTCATGGATTTTATTAAATTAAGAAAATGAATTGTTAATTAATTAAGATTTGATAATTGAATTAAGAATTAATGAGGTTATAATAATTAATTAAGGTTGAAATTAATTAATGTTAAAATTATTATGTTTTAAATTATTAAGGATTAATTAATGTTAAAATTATTAAGAGTTAGTTAATGTTAAAATCGTTACAAGTTAATTAGAGTTAAAATTGTTACAAGTTAATTAGAGTTAAAATTGTTAAGAATTAGAGTTAAAATTATTAAAGATTAATAGACTTAAAAAAATTAATTAAGAATTAATTAAAGTTTATATTATTAAGAATTAGTTAAAATTGAGATTAATTAAGGATTAATTAAAGTTTAAGTTATTAAGAATGAATTAAAATAGAAATTAATTAAGGTTAAAATTATTAAGAATTAATTAAAGTTAAAATTAATTATGGTTAAGATTATTTAGAAATAACCAAAGTTTTTAAGATTAATTAAGGATTAATTATGATTTAGGAATTAATTAAGATTTAAGTTATTATGATTTAATTAATTAAGATTTAATTATTAAGAATTAATTAGGATTAAAATTTATTAAGAATTAATTAGGATTAAAATTATTAAGAATTAATTAGGATTAAAATTAACTATTCAAAGTTGTTAAAAATTTTGTGCCTAGTTGCATCATTTCCATTATTTCAACAATTTCTGATTCATCTACTATTTCTTTTGAATTTAATTTTTTAATTTTGTTTAATACCTCTACTTTATTTGATTTCTTGTAAGCTCTATTAAACATAGCTTTAATTCTTCTTCATCTTCAGAATCATATTCTTCATTTTCAGAGTTATATTTTTCTTCATCTTCATAGTAGGTAGAATAACTTTCACGATTATTTATTAAAGTTCTATATTCAAGGGTGTATTGAGTATTATCTTCAATATTATCTAGAGTATTATTTTTAATATCCTTAGATTAATTTCAGAAATATTAGAATTAATAATAATTTCATCAATATCCTCAAAATTATCAGAATTGATAGTAATATTATTGATTAAGGTATTATCATTATCCTTAGAGTTGATAGAATTATTAATTGAAATATTATCATTTTTAACATTATCAGAAATATTAGAAATTAAAGGATTACTAATTTTAATTTCAACATTATGTTTAGAATATCAATAATATTATTATTATTCTTATCAACATTATCAGATAAAATATTAGAATTAATTCTAAAAATCATTGCATTGATATTAAAGATTAAAGAATTAATGTCTAATATTTTACTATTGTATATATTTGGTAATTGGTCATGCAATATATTAAGTTGACTATACAAAATTCTAATTTATCAAAAAAATTATCTAAATTATCAGAATGATGTAACTGTGCTGGAATTTGAAAATTATTGCTCAAATTAATTTTTCGTACCTTAGGCGAATACTAGTTCTTGTAATGCCCGTGCTATTGACATCTGAAGCACTGGATAAGGCTCTTGTCCCTCCGGACTCCTGGCGCTGGTGCCTCCTTTGTCACTGGTGGTGACGAACGATTCTTACAAGTAGGACACTGGTTTTTATAGTGTCCTCTCTCCCTGCACTTAAAACATATAATATGAAACTTGAAAATTGACAATTTAAAAAAAAATACCTAATTCACCCTTACTCCCCCTCAATTCTTGGCGTCTTGGCTCCTTCGGCTATTAGTCTGGTGAAGAGCTACAGACTCTGATACCACTTGTAGGATCAATGTCGTCAATAGAGGGGGGGGTGAATATCGACTTGAAAAATTCATCGAAAAACTTCGTCGGAAAACTCCGTTTAGTCATCTTTCTATCAGGTTAGTATGCTGTGGAAAATAGAATAAACTAAAGAAAGACGCAAGGTAGACATGTGGGTTTTACTTGTTAGATCGATGTAGCTTGCTAGAGGGGGGTGAATAGTAATTTTTCGTTTTCTTCTCTACCTATGTTGTTAGTGCGCAAGCAGAAATACAATAAAACAAGTCTAACAACTAAACAATACTAACAATACCTATTTACGTGGTTCGGAGATGAAGCTCCTACTCCATGACAGTCCGTGAGGTGGACTATCCCTCGATCCTTCGGTGGATCACTCCCCAGATGCCCTCCGGCTAACTCGTGTCGCTCCTTGTGGGTGGAGAAACCTCGCCACAATCACAAGCACACCTCTAAGTAAAAGACTACTATTTGACTCTTGACCAAAGCCAAATTCGTCAGAGGTTCTAGCCAAAACGAAGCCTTTTAAATAAGGCTTAAAGCTGAACCCAGCCGCTACCAGTCAACTGGTCCATTACTAGTTGATTGGTCCCACTCGACTAGCTAGCCAACGACTATCTCAGCGGCTAGTTTTTGGGCTTACCAATCGACTGCTCCCAGAGCAGTCGACTGGTCCAGGGTCAACAACATTCTGTGAGTTTTTGTTTGTGCTGGCAGTCGACTGTTATATCACCAGTCGACTGCCCAGCCTATACAAACACTCCTCCTCACTCCGAAGACCCTCCTTCATGCGCGCCTTCAGGTACACTCCCTTGGCTTGCCCCTTGAAGTCCTCTTCCACCGGCTATCGTCCCTCGGATGCGCACACAAGCCTTCCCTTGGCTTGCCTCCATGCCACCTTTCACGTGTGCCCTTTGAAGCCCACTTCTCGACTTACCCTTGGAGTCCTCCTCCCTCAGCTCTCGTCCCTTCATGACTCAGCTGACTCTTCACCAGCAGCCTTGATTGTTGCCTTCGCACCCTCTTCGTCTTCGACTCCCGTCCCTCGGATGCACACAAACCTCTATCTTGTTTCCATGCCATCCTTCACGCATGCCTCGAAGTCCGCGCCCCTCGGCTCATCATCCCTGCTATCTATGGTCCCTCGGGTGCACATAAACCTCCAGCTTGTCTCCTTGACACCCTTCACCGTACCGAAGCCATCCAGCTAAATCAATATGTGTAACCTACAATCCTGCACACGCAAACACACATATTAAATCACAAGGGTAAACCTAACTTAAACCCTTGGCCCTAACATCAAAACACATGGTCACTCCGGACTATAGATTGCCTTAACAATCTCCCTCTTTTTGATGTTTGGCAATACGTTTAAGTTAGGGAAAACAAATAGCAATAAATATCAATAATAATGCTAAACAACCATTTGGACTTACGTTGCCAAGGCTCCATCTTGGACTTACACTGCCAATGCATATGCAATGCAAACAATACATGGATCCTATCCCAAGGTATCCCCACACCTAATTTCCCCAAGTTAGGAATTTTACCAAAACGGACTTTTTAAAACCTATCTCAAGGCTCCCCCTACATTGGACTTACAAAGGCTTTTTAAGAACCTCTCCAAGGTTCCCCTTACGCCAAGAATGGAGCAACCTGTAAGATGTGAATACTGAAAGACATGACTTTTATTATATGAACATCTTTATTATGAAAAGAGAATCATGATTACACTAGGTGTTTGTTTATAATAGTACATACACGAAGTCCAATTACTTTGCATTGGAGATAACATGGTGTGTGGTGTCACACGGAAGATCGTGTTATCAGTTCCTTGCTTAGTATAAATAAGAGGTCCACAACCGAGATGGAATTGGATAACCCATCGGGATGGTTGTAGTGTAATTAGGTGTGGTTGGTCTTGACCATAGAATTACACTAGTGTGCTATGAGTACATTGAGCAGGACCAAAACCCGAGGTTATCCGATTTGTACTATTTAGATAATTGGATAGGACCTCAGTTTATATTATGGAGTATGATCCCTTAATCCCGAAATAATATCGGGCATATATTATTAATGATTGTTTCTTTGATTTACTAATGGGCGAGATCTATTCTGTTAGATCGATAGACCCGGTAAGTTTGGAAATAATATTAATAATATGATGTATTGATGATTATTGACAGAATCCGTGTCCTGGTGAGTCAGGATGATGATGCCCCCTTGATGAGCTCAAAAGGTTCATCGTACTAAACCCTGTTGGTGGATTTGATCCGGCACGATGATAAGGTTGAGTGGTACTAATCAAGGATCCAGAAGTTAATTAATTTAAATTGTTAGTAATTTAATTAATTAATGAGCATATGAGATCTTTAACATGGAGGGATGAACGACTCGTAATATGTGGAACTCATATGAAAATATGGGGGTTGGTGAGGAAGTTCAATTAAGATCCTTTAGTGGAATGCATCTTAATTAATGGAATGAGTTTGGATTCATTAGTGGGCCAAGAACCAACTCCTCTTCTTGGTCCCTACCTTAGCCCTATAAATACCCCATGAGATCAAGAAGCCAAGGCTAATCCAATAGTTAACAAAAAACCCTCCCTCCTCTCCTCCCACTCTTCCTTCTCTCCTAGGGTTCGGTGGCACACCAAGAAGAAGAGGAGAGCCTCCTCGGTTCTTCTTCCCTCCTCCACCAAGCTCTGTTTGAGGCTCACAGAAGCAAGGTAGAGGAGTCCTCTACCTTGTGTGGTGCTCAGGGAGGGCGAACGAGGCGTCGGCGGCCAACTGCAGGTGGTGCAACCAAGGGTTGCGGCGGCGCCGCAAGGCTTAGGGAGCGAGGGGTCTCCTTCTTCATCTCCTTCTCCTTCCTCTCTAGGTCTGCTACCGGTCCGGAGGCTTGGGAGCAGCTCAGGTGGACGGCGACGCAAGGGAAGAGGAAGAAGAGGCCGACGGTGCAATCCCTAGTGGCTAGGGTTTTGGTCGGCTAGAAGAAGGAGTTATTTTGGAGCTCTTGGTGATCTCGGATTGAGGTAGATCATCGCCCACATGGTGTCCGCGAAGGGAGGGACATAAGGTAGAAGACCGCGAGGTGATCGGAAAGGTATATCTTTCCCTATGCTCCTTTGTATTTCCTTATGTAGATATTGTGCCATGGTCATATGCCTCATTATTTTATGTTTGAGAATTTACTATTTTGATCCCGAAATATAATGAATAAATTCTTAACTGGACCCCGACCATAAACACAAAAGCCAACGATCAACTCGTCACCTTTTCCACGGTCGAACGGTCGAGCAAATTACAAGGCCAATTTTGGTAATTGGCTAAGTTGTAATTTAGATCGTTCGATACGGCACGAGACGGTCGATGGGAGACGGGTCTCCACTCGGATTAATTTTTAATCTGTAGATGTGGAGAGGTCTCTTGGATCGACTAGGTATTCGCTAAGGAAACCCGCCAAGCCATACCCTACAATTGGTATCAGAGCGAGATTTCCGGCTTTGTGTGTTTAGGATTGGTTAATTTTTGCAATTTTCATACATTTTATTTTGCTGAATGATGCGTGGATGTGCGTAAAGGCTAACTTTGTGTTGCAGGCATGAGATTCCAACTTCATGGCCAAATATGTGATTGTGTGATTGATTTACAATTTTTGTAATTAATTAATCCTCGGGGTTGACGAGGCTATGTATTTAATTTTTTGTAATTAAATATGACACAAGTTTAGCCGAGTTTTTTATTTACAGTTGACCTAGATTTCATGTACACTCCTTCGTGGAGTATATGATCAATGATGTAAATAATTAGCTATTCATTTCTGCTCGGAGATCCTTCAAGGTAGCATGTGCAGAAGGAAGGGAGGAGCGGACGAAGTGACGACACGACCGGAGGCACATTAGAGACCAAGGGGCCATGAAAGTTGGAAAATCTAGGATTTTCATTGTTTTATCTTCATGTTATTGGTTATGTGCTTGGTTGTGTGATTGTGCTAAGAAAATTCCTCGAGATAAATTACTAAGTGAGAGAGGGACCTAAGGGTCCCGCGGCTTCCATTACAATTCGACAAGTGATGCGAACAAGTCTGCGCGTCAGCTCTAAGTGCCTTCCTCCCCATCGGATGGACTTGTTCTGCGGATCACTGGGTCAAAAAAGACTATAAAAAATTAATGAAGAGCATGTGTACTTCCCCGTCGGAAGGAACATACTCAGAAATAATTTTCTTAGTGTCGTGTAGTGGTGCACACTTAGATGCGAATAATAGTATCCTCTCCATCGGAGTAACTACTATTATTTTGCAAAGCCAAAGGAAACCAACTATTGATCTTACTTGTCAAAAAGTTAGCTTGACAAGATAGTAAGATCGATAGGTAAAACCTCCTCTTACGAATGCAGGGATTCATATACGTCCACACCATCGTGGCATACGAATTTCTCGGTGTATAGGGGGTGTTGGTTGATTTCGAAAATTAATTATTTTGAGGAATCAATCTATTTTTGATTTCTAAAGTAGTGTATGTTGTGATTCTCAGGTTTTTCATAATGGCCTTTACTCCACTAGAAACAATTCTTAAGGACAATAAACATACTGGACCAAATTACATAGACTGGAAGAGAAACCTTGACATTGTCCTCACTACTGAGGAGTACAAATTCGTACTCTTCAAGGAATGTCCGGAAAAGCCTAGAGAAGACTCTAGTGAATAGTTGAGGGAGCGTTATAGGAAGTGGAAGAAGACAGATGATGTAACGCCCAATTTTTTTTTTTTTCCTAAGCGGCGTTACGTTAACATCCTTAAGGCATGTAAACCTCATAAGGCAGCGGAATGACTTTAACTTATACATGCCCTACCATATTCTTAGCTTAATGACATAGGAACCTTAGCATATTAACTTTGAACTTAAGCATCATATCATGGCATACGTAACCTCATATCATAAGGTTCACATTGAACTTAGGCATCATATCATGTCATACATAACTTCATATCATAAGGTTCCGTAGATCATTATTCTAGCATATAAGTACGCAAGGTAAAAATTCTAACATAAACTGTAAACATATGGGCCAAGTCACTGTCACACACATCTGTTCTTGCCCTCCTGCTGCTTCCTCACTATCCTCTTGCATGATCTGCGGTATAAGGAAAGAAGACTATAAGCACACATGCTTAGTAAGACTCTTTCCTACTCACTAAATCCGTTCGTCATTATTCATAAGCATATGAAACATAATCATTCCTTTATCATAAACATGAAGCACATAAACATGAAGCATGAACATAAACCTACTTAACTTAACATGGCATGATACATAGCATAATCATAATATAGTAAAACATTTCTATCATGGCATAAAGCATGGCATAAACATAATCATAACTAGACATTTCTAACATAGCATAGAGCATGGCATAAACATAATCATAAGGCATAAACCAACCAATATGACATAACATAAGCATGGTTTCCATCATAGCATATAATCATCTTCTTAACATAACCATGACATAGAACACTTACTATCATAAGCATTTCTTAACATGAAGCATAAACATAACATCATTATCATGGTATAATGCATAACTTGGATGAATGCATGGATGAAATGCATATATATATATAATAGGATGCTTAGCTTTTAAAACATATTTTCATTCATAGATACTTAAACATAATCATCACATTATTTGGGGTCCCCGGCTTGTACCACATACATACATCATGGCGCGTATCCCTAGTAAATACAAGGTAGCTAGCCTCGACCTACTAGGGTAAGGACAGCATAGTCGGTAGTCCTCGAACCGGGGCGTTCTTAAGGTGCCCATCCCTGTTGCACAGCTTCGGTAGTGCCAGAACCGTGGACAGCTTCGGTAGTCCAGAACCGGGGCGTTCTTAAGGTACCCATCCCTTGGACCCATACTTCGGTCCGGTACAAGCCTCATTCATAAAGTAAAATACTTTACATGCTTCATCATTCATAACCATTCATAGCATAACATCATGATGCCTTAACGACCCGGCCCATTTACCGGTCCTTGTGACCGTCGTACCGTGTCGTTAACATAAAGGCATGAACATCATCTTCATTCATAGCATGCATCATCATTCGTAACATGGCATGCATCATTATTCATATCGTAGCATGCATCATTATTCATATCATGGTGGCATGCGTCATTCTTATCCTAAACATAGCATAACATGGTTCTTAACATATCATAGCATGGTTCTTAACATAGCGTAGCATGGTTCTTAACATAGCATAGCATGGTTCTTAAACATAGCATGAACACATAACATAGCATGGTTCTTAACATAGCGTAAGCATATAACATCCCATGGTTCTTAACCTAACATAAGTATTCATAGGTAGGACTTCCGTAAACATGATTCCTACTATCCAAGTGCATGACATGGAACATAAGACATTCCTAAATAACCCTATTAGGCATGGCATCCAATTCATAAGCATATACACATAAACATGGTACCTAGGGTTATAGGTAACTTCAACTCCTACCTCATGCTTGCACCCTTATACATTCTTCATAATGAACCATAAATCATCATTCCTCAAACCTTAACTTCATCATACCCTACTTTCTTGACCTTGACCGAAACCTACATGGGAGGTTTCCATCATTCCCATAAATATATAAGATAGCATCAATTGAAGAAACATCCATACATTGCCTATAAGACCATAGGGAGTCCTTAAGGCTCATGATTAGGGTTAACCCTAATCCTTAGCCCCCTTTCCAAGGTCTGGCCGAAACCTACAAGACCATGGGGCATGGAGAAATTCCATTAAAACCCCAAATTAATTACTTAAACACCAACCATACCTTACCATAGGGCCATTGGAGCCCTTACTTGAAATAATTCCTAACTCCTTACCCCATTAGGGTTCTTGGCCGAAACCTACAGAGGTACTAGGCCATGTGACACATTCATTTAATCACCCTTCATCTCTCTTATATCACCATAAACATCAAACATGTAGTTAAGGCTTGAAACCCAAACCCTACACATGGGTTTGTCATGTTGGCCGAAACCCTAGGGTACTCTAGGGTACCCCAAAAATTCCCAGAAATTCATATTAATATCTAAGCATCATAAGGGCATATTAAGAAACATTATCAAGATTTTTAGCATCATTTTTGAACCCTAAAACATGGCGGCCGAAACCCATCTTTTGGCTTGATCCCTAATTTTCTTTCCCTTCAACTTTAAATCTCAAACCCATCTTTATAATATGCTAAAAATCATAGAAATTATATAGAACTAATATACCACAGGTGAGGGAGTCTTACCTTCCTAGATTTCGCTTTTCAAAATTCAAATCGAAGATAACAAGAGAACCTTCTTCTCTAAACCTTCCTTAGTCCTTGTGTCCTTGTAGGGGCTTTAGATCTTCAAGATGGGGGTCCTTGGTGGAACTTTTCTCAAGGGAAAGGGAACCTTGAAATTTCGGCCAAAGCAAGGAGGAGGAAGAAGAAAGGAAGAAGAGAAGGGAAGTTGTAACTACCTCTCTTATTTATACTTTTCTCTTGAAGAGACATGTCTCTTCACTTCCCTAGCTTTTAATAAGCATGTTCCTTCTTCTCTAACAAAACATATGGCTTGGTGCATTGGTTATGACATGATTAGTGCAACTAGGAGGTTCAAGGTTCAATCCTTGCTTCCTCCCTTTTATATTTCCTTTTTATCACATTTTGCACTAATCCACATCCAAGCCCATTAAGCCAAGCCCATCATGAAATTTCATAATAATAATAATATTTCATGATTTCATAATAATAATATTTCATGAATTCATAATAATAATAATATTACATAATGAATTCTCTAATATTTCATATTCATAATATTAATAATATTTAATGAATTCTCTAATATTTCCTATTCATAATATTAATAATATTACATAATATTTTATAATAATATTCATGAATCCCATAATATTTCATAATATGAATTCATAATATTTCATGATACTATTTCATGAATTCCATAATATTCACGATACTATTTCATGAATTCCATAATATTTCATATTTATGAATTCATAATATTTCATAATATTTCATGATACTATTTCATGAATTCCATAATATTCATGATACTATTTCATGAATTCCATAATATTTCATATTTATGAATTCATAATATTTCATAATATTTCATGATACTATTTCATGAATTCTATAATATTCATGATACTATTTCATGAATTCCATAATATTTCATATTTATGAATTCATAATATTTCATAATATTTCATGATAATATATCATGAATTTCACAATATTTCCTATTCATGAACTCATATATTTCATAATATTTCATATGGGAAATTTCGGGGCGTTACAGATGAGATGGCGCGGTGTTACATTTTGGCATCTATGTCGAATGTGCTGCAACATTTGCATCAGGCCATGCCCACTGCTAGTGACATGATGTTGAACTTCAAAGATCTCTTCGGGCACCAATGTCGAGCTGCTAGGCAAAATGCGATGAAGAGTCAGATGTCAACCACTATGGTTGAAGGGACACCCGTAAGGGATCATGTCCTAAAGATGATGGCTCACCTCAATGAGATTGAGGTACTGGGAGCTGAAATCGACGGGGAATCCCAGGTCGATATTATACTCCAGTCTCTGCCAAGGAGTTTTGAGCAGTTCAGGCTCAACTATAATATGAACAAGAGGAATTATACGTTGGCTGAACTGCTAGGAGAACTCCTGTGATGACCCGACTTCTCTCTCTTAAGGCGGACGCCACTTTTACTTAACCTTGACTTTACCTTATCCTTAGCCTTGGTTACAACTACTTGACTTCCCTTAACTTGCTCTGAATTTTTTTTTTCAAATGACACCAGTCGACTGCTAGAAGACCAGTCGACTAGTGTCAACCACAGAAACTTTCTGTGCGCGGCACCAGTCGACTGGCCTCTTGGCAGTCGATTGGTGCATCAAACAGAAGGTTCTGTTCTATAGGGCAGTCGACTGGTTTCTAACCAGTCGACTGGCACGCCTGAAAACTATAGTTTCAGACCTGGGAACTCCTTTCAAGGGTCCATAATTCACACACTTCCAAAGCATATAGATAAATCACTTCAAATCTATACTCTATACTAGTTTTATAAACATCTTAGCAACCCAAAACAAATCCATTTACTTGCAATTAGGATCTTTGCGGAATTTAATAAACTATCAAAACATATGAAATCTATACTAGAGTTTGTACTCAACTTTGTTTCTATGCAAAGTTTAAACAAAATTATTACGTTCTACCAATCCAAAACACCAACCACAAGGTTCTATAAGACTTAACCCAAAGATCTCTCCCACGGTTCCGCCGCCACTGAACATCAATGTAAGTCCCGTTCGCCTCCTTAGCTTATGCTTTTTCTTTACCTTTATCTGCAATAAAAGGAAATGCAACTAATAAATGATTTGCTTAGTAAGTAAATCCTAACTCACAAAACCATGCGATCAATGATAAACATGCTCTTTTCAATGGATGCTTGTTTCAAAATACATACACTTGAAACTATTTGCACATGGGAACTTTCATACACTTATCATGCTTGAAAACATTTACTTGCATAAAAACACTTGCAAACTTAACATGCTTATGATTTCTTTTGAGACTTGATACATATACATATCCATACTTTAAAACACAAACTCCTTTGCTCTTGCTCTTTAACACGCTTGTAACATAACCATGTTAACATACGTAACAAAACATGCACTTAAGAAAATTGGAACACTTACATATACTCATATACTTCAAAATAATAATCAACTTTCTAGGCCTTGACACTGTACCTGGTATCAATGTACCAATGCGCGCATCCCTAATAGGTTTCGGGGTAGCTAGCCACCGCCCCCTATTAGAGCTTCTTTCTAACTTTCTGTGGGCCTCTCATTTGCCCGGTACATGTCACTTTGCAAAAGTAAAATACATTCTTACTCATAATGCTTATACTTATCAAGCTATCTTTCTTTTTACATAAATTTTTTCACTACAAACCTTTACCTTTCTTACTTGGAACTTTCATCGAGCACCTTGCGTGCCCTTAACCCAAAACTCATTTTTGGGACTTTTCAAGAACTTGGTCTTATCATGCTTAGATCACATACACCAAACCTACTCAAATTCAAGTTCTATGATAAAAACATGTATTCTTTAGAAACTAAAATCACACAATAAAATAATATTCTTAAAACATGCACTTGGATCACAAAATCACGGTTCTACAACGAGGAACTACATACGAAACTACTTCTATTGCAGGTGAGTGATCTACTTACCCTTTTCTTGAAGAAAACTCACTAAGTATCCGATAGATCCTAGTGTAGTACTCATTTTCTCTTGCTTTGCAACAATCCTCACTCCTTGGCCCTAAGGAAGAAACCCTAGGTTATCTACTCAAGAGGAAGAAGAAGGAGGAAGAAAACTTCTTGTTTTCTCCCTGTTTTCGCAGCCCCCTTGCTCCCTGTTTCTGCCAACCCTAATCACCCAAAAGGGGGATTTAACGCAACTTAAGCAGAAGTTGAAACACCTCCTCATGAAAAGGGCCTACTTACCTATAACATTAATTCGCTTCATCCTTTTCTGTGCTTGATACCCCCAACCTTCTGGCTAGCCGAGCCCGTATAAGGATTGGGTTGCCCCCGTGGTCGCGAGATCAAATCTCCGCCCGACCCTTTTCTTTTTCTTTTTATTTTTATTTCGAAAAATTGCCAAAAAATTCAGAAAAATTCCTAATAATTCATGAAAATTATTGGGTGTTACAATCCTCCCTACCTTATAAAAAGTTCATCCTCGAACTTAGAACAGCTCTGGATACCTTTGCCTCATGTTATCTTCTGATTCCCAGGTTGCTTCTTCATACTTCTGATTCAGCCATAAGACTTTTACTAGTGGTACCACTTTGTTCCTCAGCTTCTTATCTGCTCGATCTATTATCTAAATAGGTCAACTTTCATAACTGAGATCTTCTTGAACTTGTATCATCTGTGGCTCAATCACTTGGTTAGCATCTGGGATATGCTTCTTTAGCATTGAGACATGGAACACATTGTGTATTGCTGACATCTCTAGAGGTAGCTCCAACTCATAAGCTACTTTGCCAACTCTTTTCGTCACTAGGTAGGGTCCTATGTATCGAGGACTTAGCTTGCCTTTCTTGCCGAATCTCATTACCCCCTTCATAGGAGCTACCTTGAGGAAAACTGTATCCCCAACTTCAAACTCTAACGGTCTACGACGTACATCGGCATAACTCTTCTGCCTACTCTGAGCAGCTTCTATTCTCTAGCGGATGCTCTTTATAGCTTCTGTGGTATCATCTATAAGGTCAGTCGGAGACCCCATTTCTTTCTTCTCACTACCTTCATACCAACAGAGGGGAGATCTACACTTCCTACCATAAAGAGCTTCATAGGGTGTCATACCAATAGTAGCTTGGTAGCTGTTGTTGTAGGCAACTCAGCTAAACATAAATATTTGCACCAACTGCCTTTGAAATCTAATGCACAAGCTCTGAGCATATCTTCTAGAATTTGATTCACTCTCTCTGTCTGTCCATCAGTCTGGGGATGGAAAGCTGTGCTAATCTTCAGTTTGGTGCCTAGCGCTGTCTGTACGCACTCCTAAAAGTGTGAAGTGAAACACCCATCCCTATCAGAGATAATCGTCTTTGGGACTCCGTGTAGTCGGATCACTTCCTGTACATATAGCTGGGCTAATCTTTCAATCGAATAAGACACTTTGATTGTCAAGAAGTGGGCAGACTTGGTCAATCTGTCTACTATTACCCAAATAGCGTCATAGCCATTAGTTATCTTTGGTAGACCAACTATGAAATCCATGGCTATGTCTTCCCATTTCCACTATGGAATCTGAATGGGTTGTAGGACACCTCCTGGTCTCTCGTGTTCTGCTTTAACTCTCTGACATGTCAGGCAGGTGCTGACATACTTAGCTATGTCTCTTTTCATTCCAGACCACCAAAATCTTCTTTTCAAGACCTGGTACATCTTAGTGGAACCAGGGTGCATTGAGTAGGGAGTTCTATGGGCATCTTTAAGAATCTTCTTTCTCAGCTCTTCACTATTGGGGACACATAAACGGTCACCATAATAGAGTATTCCACTGTCAGATACTCTAAACTCTTTACTTTCTCCTTCTTGTATCTCTTGCTTGATCCTTTGGATATTAGAATCCTCAGCTTGCTCTTTCTGTATATCTTCAAGCAATGTTGACTCTAGTGTCAATAAAGCTAACAACCCATAAATGATCTCAACTCCATAATCTACTATTTCCTTCTGTAATGGTGGTGATAATGATGACAAGGACATCAAAGTGGCACACGTCTTTCTACTTAGTGCATCTACTACTTTATTTGCCTTACCAGGGTGGTAAAGGATCTCACAGTTATAATCCTTCACTAACTCAAGCCACCTTCGCTGTCTCATATTGAGGTCTTTCTGAGTGAAGAAATATTTCAGACTCTGGTGATCTGTATAAATCTTGCACTGCACTCCATACAGGTAATGTCTCCATATTTTTAGAGCGAAGACTACAGCTGCCAACTCTAGATCATGATTGGGGTAATTCTTTTCATAATCCTTGAGTTGCCTGGAAGCATAAGCTATGACTTTGCCTTCTTGCATAAGTACGACTCCAAGTCCTAGCTTTGATGCATCACTGTATATATCAAAGCTCTTATCACCTTCGGGTACTGTAAGAATAGGAGCGCTTGTCAGTCTCTTCTTCAACTCAAGAAAACTCTGCTCACAGTCTTCAGTCCACTCATACTTCTTATTCTTTCTGGTAAGGGCTGTAAGTGGGGAAGCTATCTTTGAAAAGTCTCCTACAAACCTTCTGTAGTACCCTGCTAAACCCAGAAAACTTCTGATCTCACTAGCATTCGTTGGTCGACTCCAGTTACTAACTGCTTCAATCTTGGCTGGGTCTACCATAATGCCTTCTTTGGAAATGATGTGGCCTAGAAAGGCCACCTGGTCATGCCAAAACTCACACTTTGAGAATTTGGCGCACAGCTCCCTCTGATGTAAGGTCTGCAACACTATCTTCATGTGTTCGTCATGTTCTTCCTGAGTCTTTGAATACACTAGGATATCATCAATGAAGACAATGACGAACTTATCAAGAAAATCCTTGAACACTCGATTCATTAGATCCATAAACGTCGTAGGGGCGTTTGTCACTCCAAAGGGCATGACCACAAACTCGTAGTGTCCATATCTTATACTGAAAGCAGTCCTTGGCACATCACTCTCCTTCACTCTGAGTTGATGGTAACCTGATCGCAGATCTATTTTGGAGAACACGGTGGCTCCCTTCAACTGATCGAAAAAATATCTATTCTTGATGGTTACCTTATTCAAGGCTCGATAATCTATGCACATTCGCATGGATCCATCTTTCTTCTTGACGAACAACACAGGAGCTCCCCAGGGTGAATGACTAGGGCGGATGAAACCCTTTTCGAGCAGCTCTTGTAACTGTTCTTGCAGCTCTTTCAGTTCTGCTGGTGCCATGCGATAAGGTGCCTTTGAAATTGGGTTGGTTCCTGGAACCAACTCAATTTCAAATTCAATTTCTCGATTGGGAGGGAGTCTTGGTAACTCTTCAGGAAACACCTCCGGATAGTCACAGACTACCCTCACTTCCTCTTTCTTTAATCCTTCTCTTTGACTTACATCTACTATATGAGCTAGAAAACCAGAACACCCCTTCTCTAACATTCTCTGAGCTTGTAAGGTAGATAAGAACCTTTTTGTCTTTCTCTTTGGGTCTCCAATAAACTCTAATGGAGGTTCTGCTTCTGGTGTGAACTTGACTTTTCTCTTGCGGCATTCAATAGAGGCACTGTACTTGCTCAAGAAATTCATCCCTAAAATGATATCGTAATCCTTCATCTCAAGGACTACCAAGTCACTATAGAGTTCCCGGTTGGAAATCTGAATTAATACAGCTCTTAGCCACTGAGTAGATGCCATGACCTCTCTCGAAGGTAAGGTCATTAAGAACTTCATCGTTCAACATTTCTGGTGGTCTTTGTACTATTTAAGTAGTGCTCGATGATCAAAGCACTACTTATCAGTTTTTCGAAGGTTTGCGGCCTCTTAACATTGCTGGCCACATTTAACACTATCTCAAGCCTTAACATCTTGAGCCTTAGCCTGACTCTCTCTTTTTCTATGCTAACTAGCTCTGGGCACAGATGAGCTAACCGATTAAACTTCTTCACTGCTTCATCCATGGATAAGTCTCCTTGTCTGAACTCCGTGAATTCGTCGTAATGCTTGTTCGTTACCTTCATATGAAAGTACTCCTCCAAGAACTCTGCTTCGAAGTCGACCCAGGTCATCTGACTCACATTTCTCTTAGCCTTCACTCTTTCCCACCATATCCTAGCGTCTCCAGTAAGGCAGAAGGATGTGCACTTTATCTTCTCCACCTCAGGCCAGTCCAGTAGTTCCATTATACTTTCCACCATTTTGAACCATGCTTGAGCATCCAATGGTTCACTTGTGCCAGAAAAATTCTCGGGCTTCAGTCTCTGCCACTGGATCAGATATGCCTCTTGTCTTACTTCTCTTGCCAGAGGTACTGGGGGAACCTCTGTCGCCACTGGTGCCACTACTTGCACCATTGGAGGGGTAGCAGGAGTGGCCTGCTGATTAGCCATCAAGGTGGCAATGACTTGCTGCTGTTTAGCAAGTTGCCTCTGAAGCTGGGCCACCACTCCTTGAAGGTCTGATTGTGGTACTGACTCCGTTGACTCCTGTTCTCTAGGAGCTCGCTCCTCATTTCGGACAATTCTGGGACGTCCTCTTGCCATTCTCTTACTCTATAGTGTAAAGAAAATAAAAGCTCATTATCTCTTACTATCTTACTTCATTATCTCCATGCACATATTAGCATATAATAATACTAACATACTTCTTTATCATCACACACTTACTGATACTAGCAGTCAATAATGAAAAGCATACAAAACTACAATATATGAACTTCTTACTTGGCAGGCGGCAGGATTGATGCTTGATGTCAGTGTGGCGGAAGGGTGGAAACCTGCTTTGATACCACTCTGTGACGACCCGACTTCTCTTTCTTAAGGCGGACATCACTTTTACTTAACCTTGACTTTACCTTATCCTTATCCTTAGGTTACAACTACTTGACTTCCCTTAACTTGCTCTGAATTTTTTTTTTCAAATGACACCAGTCGACTGCTAGAAGACCAGTCGACTGGTGTCAGCCACAGAAACTTTCTTTGCGCGGCACCAGTCGACTGACCTCTTGGCAGTCGACTGGTGTATCAAACAGAAGGTTCTGTTCGATAGGGCAGTCGACTGGTTTCTAACCAGTCGACTGGCACGCCTGAAAACTGCAGTTTCAGATCTGGGAACTCCTTTCAAGGGTCCATAATTCACACACTTCCAAAGCATATAGATAAATCACTCCAAATCTATACTCTATACTAGTTTTATAAACATCTTAGCAACCCAAAACAAATCCATTTACTTGCAATTAGGATCTTTGCGGAATTTAATAAACTATCAAAACATATGAAATCTATACTAGAGTTTGTACTCAACTTTGTTTCTATGCAAAGTTTAAACAAAATTATTACGTTCTACCAATCCAAAACACCAACCACAAGGTTCTATAAGACTTAACCCAAAGATCTCTCCCACGGTTCCGCCGCCACTGAACATCAATGCAAGTCCCGTTCGCCTCCTTAGCTTATGCTTTTTCTTTACCTTTATCTACAACAGAAGGAAATGCAACTAATAAGCGATTTGCTTAGTAAGTAAATCCTAACTCCCAAAACCATGCGATCAATGATAAACATGCTTTTTTCAAAGGATGCTTGTTTCAAAATACATGCACTTGAAACTATTTGCACATGGGAACTTTCATACACTTATCATGCTTGAAAACATTTACTTGCATCAAAACACTTGCAAACTTAACATGCTTATGATTTCTTTTGAGACTTGATACATATACATTTCCATACTTTAAAACACTAACTCCTTTGCTCTTGCTCTTTAACACGCTTGTAACATAACTGTAACGCCCACCTTTTTCCCACAGCTTATGGTGTGGCGAGAAAGCGGCGTTACGCTAACATACATGTACGCATATGAATATCTTAATGCAGCGGAATAATTTTTTTTCTTTGTACACATGCGTTTAACCATGCAACTAATACTTGAATCATGTATATATGCCTTAACTATCATTCATGAACATGGTGGCATTGTAACTTGGCATATTAATATCATACATAGCATCATGATATATACATTCCATAACTCATCCATAAGCATCATAAGTAGTAAGTTATTCTTTAGGCATAACTATCATAGGTATAGCATAGAACCTAAGAAAGCATTTCAAAACACAAGGCATGCAACAAGTATAAATATGAGAATCCTTTTTCTCTTTCCTTTGCCATGTCACTACCACACACATACTCTTGCCCCTCCTGCTGCTTCACTTAATAACCTCTTGCTTGATCTGCGGTATAAGAAAATAAGTCTATAAACACATAGGCTTAGTAAGACCCTTTCCTACTCACTAAAAATCATACGTCACATAAAACATAAACATATGAAACATTTGACATAGCATAATTCTGAACATAAAACATAAGCATATTCTTAACATAAAACATAAGCATATGAACATTTAACATAGCATGATTCTTAACATAAAACATAAGTATATTCTTAACATAAATCATAAGCATATGAACATTTAACATAACATGATTCTTAACATAAAACATAACCATAAAACATATTTATCATGACATAATTCTTAACATAAACATAAGCATGAAACATACTTATCATGGCATAATTCTTAACATAAACATAAGCATAAAACATACTTATCATGGCATAATTCTTAACATGAACATAAGCATAAACATACTTATCATGGCATAATTCTTAACATGAACATAAACATAAACAAACTTATCATGGCATAATTCTTAACATAAACATAAGTATAAACATACTTATCATGAACATACTTATCATGACATAATTCTTAACATGAATATAAGCATAAACATACTTATCATGGCATAATTCTTAACATGAACATAAGCATAAACATACTTATCATGGCATAATTCTTAACATGAACATAAGCATAAACATACTTATCATGGCATAATGCATAACATGAATGAATGCATGAGTCAAATGCATATATCATAAGGATGCTTATTTGAAAACCATAATTATAAATACTTAAACATAATCATAACATCATGGGGGCCCCCGGCTTGTACCACATACATACATCATATGCGCGCATCCCTAAGTAAATACGAGGTAGCTAGTCTCGACCTACTAGGGTAGGAACAGCTACGGTAGTTCCAAAAACCGAGGCGTTCTTAAGGTGCCCATCTCTGTTAGATAGCTACGGTAGTCCCAGAACCGTGGACAGCTACGGTAGTCCAGAACCGAGGCATTCTTAAGGTGCCCATCCCTTGGACCCTTACTTCGGTCCGGTACAAGCCCATTCATAAAGTAAAATAACTTCACATGCTTCATCATTCATAAAACATACATAGTATAAATATAATCTTGTTTCATAAAGCATAGCATAAGAGTAGGAACAACTACAATAGTTCCAGAACCGAGGCGTTTTTAAGGTGCCCATCCCTTATCATGACATAAAGCATACTTGGCATTTCATCATTCATACTTAATGCATAACATCATGATGCCATAAAGGCATAATCATTATCTTCATTCATCATCTTCATTCATAAACATGACATACATACATAATTATGCCTCCAGGCATAAACATCATCTTGGTTCATAAAGCTTGCATGATCATGGTACATAAGATAAACATGCATTTCATACATGGTATATATCATCTAGCATACATAATCATAGTATCCCTCATAGAGCATGCATGGGTAAGATTCATATGAACATGATACATACTACTTAGGTTCATGGCCTTAAACATAACTTAGGTTCATGACATTCATCATAGAACATGCATAGACCTTCATAACCATATATCTATTATAGGCATTTAACATCATACATGCATTATTCTATATCACATACATTCATGAATGAACATAGCACATAACCTAAACATACAAGTCATGATATATTACACATAAAACTAGGATTTTAGGTAACATAAAAGTTCTTACAACATGCTTAAACCTATACATACATCATAGTAAACCATAAACAAGTATCCTTGAAACCTTAACCCAACCCAAACCCTAAATCATGGTCTTGGCCGAAAGTTCAATAGGAGAAGGCCCCATTATTCAATTCAACATGAAAGGTTTCATAAGTAAAAGAAAGCTCCTACATTACATACAATGCCATAGGAAGTCCTTTGAACCCTTGATTGGATTTAACCCTAAGTCCTAGCCCTAAATCATGCATTGGCCGAAACCCTAGAAGGGTAATAAGTCCATAGGAAAATTCATATAAGTCACCATTAATATCCATTATATCATAGAAAACATACTAACCATGCTTGAAGGGTTGAATTTTAAACCTAACCATGGTACATGGATGGTGGCTGAAACCCTAAAGGGGTTTTAGGGTGCTACAAAATTCCCCAAATCATACTTTTATGCTTAACTTATCATGAGTAAATATTAGGAAACATAAGAGGGGTTTTTAACATCATCTTAGCCCCAAAAACATGTTTGGCTGAAAATCTTAGAAGCCTTAATCCTTTGTTTTCTCAACATAAATCCCAAACAACATCTTAAATCTTGATAAACAACATAAACTATTATACCACAGGTGAGGGAGTCTTACACTTCCTTATCTTGGATATAATCCTTGAATAGAAATAAAAAGAAACCTTCTTGACCCTAGACCTCTCCTTAGCCCTTGTAGCCTTGTAGAAAGCCTTGGATCTTCAAGATGGAGTCCTTTGTGAAGCTTTTCTAAGGGAGACAAACCCTTGTGGGTTTCGGCTAGAAGAAGGAAGAAGAGGGAGAGGAATAGCCTTGGTGGAAGAAGAGAAGAAGAAGAGTAACTCCAATGTCTCTTCCTTTCTCACCTACTCCTTTTATACCCAAATGAAGGGGGCAAGTGAAGAGACATGATGCCTCCTCTCATGGTCACCCTTCACTTCCTTTAGCCTCAACTAAAATCCTCTTCCTTTTCCACTAGCACTCCCTTGCTAGGTGAATTGGTTAGTACATGCATGGTGGTATATTAGGTCCAAGGTTCAATCTTTGGTGCATGCACTTTATTTTTATTTTATTTTATTTTTTTTTATTTTCGGCAATGCCCCCTAAGGCCCACCAATAGCCATGCTAATATTCCTAATTGAAATTCATTTCCATTTATGTTAAATTCTACCTAAGATCCACTAATAACCATGGTACTAGAAGAGTCCATGTAGGGCCCCTTAGTACTTAGCTTTTAATCCATATAAGGAATCATACTAAGGCTCATACTATTATTCTTATATTACTCACGAATCCATATAGGCATGATCAATATTTTCAAGAAAAATATTGAAAGGATTTTACGGGTCGTTACAATAACCATGTTAACATACGTAACAAAATATGCATTTAAGAAAATTGGAACACTTACATATACTCATATACTTCAAAATAATAATCAACTTTCTAGGCCTTGACACTGTACCTGGTATCAATGTACCAATGCGCGCATCCCTAATAGGTTTCGGGGTAGCTAGCCATCGCCCCCTATTAGAGCATCTTTCTAACTTTCTGTGGGCCTCTCATTTGCCCGGTACATGTCACTTTACAAAAGTAAAATACTTTCTTACTCATAATGCTTATACTTATCAAGCTATCTTTCTTTTTGCATAAATGTTTGCACTACAAACTTTTACCTTTCTTACTTGGAACTTTCATCGAGCACCTTGCGTGCCCTTAACCCAAAACTCATTTTTGGGACTTTTCAAGAACTTGGTCTTATCATGCTTAGATCACATACACCAAACCTACTCAAATTCAAGTTCTATGATAAAAACATGTATTCTTTAGAAACTAAAATCACACAATAAAATAATATTTTTAAAGCATGCACTTGGATCACAAAATCACAGTTCTACAACGAGGAACTACATACGAAACTACTTCTATTGCAGGTGAGTGATCTACTTACCCTTTTCTTGAAGAAAACTCACTAGGTATCCGATAGATCCTAGCGTAGTACTCCTTTTCTCTTCCTTTGCAATAATCCTCACTCCTTGGCCCTAGGGAAGAAACCCTAGGTTCTCTACTCAAGAGGAAGAAGAAGGAGGAAGAAAACTTCTTGTTTTCTCCCTGTTTTCGCAGCCCCGTTGCTCCCTGTTTCCGCCAACCCTAATCACCCAAAAGGGGGATTTAACGCAACTTAAGCGGAAGTTGAAACACCTCCTCATGAAAAGGGCCTACTTACCTATAACATTAATTCGCTTCATCCTTTTTTGTGCTTGATACCCCCAACCTTCTGGCTAGTCGAGCCCACTTAAGGACTGACTTGCCCCTGTGGTCGCGAGATCAAACCTCTGCCTGACCCTTTTCTTTTTCTTTTTATTTTTATTTCGAAAAATTGCCAGAAAATTCAGAAAAATTCCTAATAATTCATGAAAATTATTGGGTGTTACAACTCCAGGCGGCAGAGGCTCTCTTTCGTCAGAACTCACAAGCCTTAGTGACTCAAAGGGTTTCTTCTTCTGAGCCGAAAGGTAGGAAGAAGAAGAAACGAGGAGGGTTCAAGAAGGCAGGAGCATTGCAAGGACCCCAGACTGGCGTGAAGAAGCCGAAAGGCAAGTGCTTCACGTGCAAGCAAACTGGGCACTGGAAGGTGGACTGTCCCCATCATCAAAGCAAAGGTATTTCTTCAGCCCTAGTCGTTGAAACATGTTTAGCGATGCTATCTACCAAACCTGGTGCGTAGATATAGGAGCCATTGACCATGTCTGCAATACTCTGCAGGGGTTCCAGGAATCCCGACGGCTAGCGGATGAAAAAATCATGGTCTACATGGGCGATGCTACAACAGTAGCAGCAGTTACAGTGAGAGTCTTTTATTTATCTTTTGAGAGAAATAAAATGTTAGTTCTGAGAGATTACCTTTATGTACCTTCATTTAGAAAGAATTTAATTTCAATTTCTAAGTTATTTAAGGATGAATATTCAGTTACTTTTGATAATAAAGTTGTTATTAAGAGAAACAGAGAGATTATCTGTTCAGGTACAATGGTCGGCAATCTGTATACTCTAGAACCAAAACCTCCCACGATGCATACTGAAGTAAATAGCTCATCATCTAACTCAAATAAGAGAAAAGAACCTTCTAAGATGAATCAGACATATCTTTGGCACCTTAGGCTTGGTCATATTAACCATAGTAGGATTCAGAGGTTGATAGCCGATGGGCCCCTGGGTTCATTGGTGGTGGAGGATCTCCCGACCTGTGAGTCTTGCTTGGAAGGTATGATAACCAAGAGGCCTTTTAAGGCTAAAGGGTATAGGGCCAAAGATGTGTTAGAACTGATTCATTTTGATTTGTGTGGTCCTATATCAATCCAGGCTAGAGGTGGCTTTGAATATTTCGTCACTTTTATTGACGATTATTCAAGGTATGGGTACATTTACTTGATGCGCTGCAAGTCTGAATGCTTTGATAAGTTCAAAGAATTCAACGCTGATGTGGAGAAACATCGAGGTAAGAGTATCAAGACACTACGATCAGATCGGGGTGGCAAGTACCTCTTTGGAGAGTTTAGGAGCTACCACTCAGACGTTGGGATTCAGTCCCAGCTAACTTCACCCGGTACACCCCAACAGAATGGAGTTATAAAAAGAAGGAATAGGACTCTTATGAGAATGGTTAGGTCAATGATGAGCTATTCAGACTTACCTGATTCATTCTAGGGATACACTCTGGAAATGGCAGCGTACATATTGAACTTGGTTACATCTAAGTCAGTCCCTCATACTCCCAAGAACTGTGGACTGGGCGCAAGCCCAGTCTAGGACATGTTCAGATTTGGGGTAGTCCAGTACATGTGCTGAAGGGAGATACTGATAAGTTGGAATCTCGTACGGAGGTACGTCTGTTCGTTGGCTATCCTAGAGGAACGAAGGGCAGTCTGTTCTATAGTCCTAAGGATCAGAAGGTAATTGTTAGCACAAATGCCAGATTCTTGGAAGAGGATTATGTGATGAACCATAAGCCAAAGAGTAGACTAGTGCTTGAAGAGTTAAGGGGGGACGCTCCGACCTTAGGACCAATTGTACAAGAGGACACACCACAAGTCACTACACCGCATGTCACTGAGGATACACATGTAGTACCTCGTCGCAGTGGGAGGGTTGTGAGCAGCCTGAAAGGTTCATATTTTTGGGAGAGTCTTCGGACTTGGTCTCTAGTAAACATGAACCGGATCCCTGGACCTATGATGAGACCCTCCAAGACAAGGATACAGATTCTTGGCAAAGGGTAATGAACTCCGAGATAGAATCAATGGATTCTGACCATGTCTGGGAGCTAGTAGAACCACCCAATGGTGTAAAAGTCATTGGATGCAAGTGGATCTACAAGAGAAAGAGAGGATCAAACGGGAAGGTTGAGACCTTCAAAGCAAGGCTTGTTGCGAAAGGGTACACTCAGAAAGAGGGTATCGATTATGAGGAGATCTTTTCGCCGGTAGCCATGCTCAAGTCGATCCGGATTCTCTTATCTATAGAAGCTCATATGGATTATGAGGTATGGCAGATGGATGTCAAGACAACCTTCCTTAACGGGAGTCTTGAGGAGACCATCTACATACAACAACCAGAAGGTTTCATTGCAAAGGGCAAAGAGCATCTAGTGTGCAAGCTTAATCGGTCCATCTATGGATTGAAGCAAGCTTCAAGGTCATGGAACATCCTGTTGTTGAATATCCTAGGAAGATGCCTGGGTTGACTTAGACTGAAATTTACCTAGATAGTCCTTGGTGTTTAGGATATGGACTTTGCACCCAAAGACCCTTAGGTAGTGTAGGTTTGGAAGTCTATGGTAGTATAATTCATAGGGTGTTTTATTGTGTCGTTTGTTAATTAGGATCTTATTTTGGATGTAGCAAGCCGTACTAATTGCTTCTGCCCAATATTGGTTAGCTAAGTTGAATTCATTGAGCATAGCCCTAGCGGCTTCCTGTAGGGTTCTATTTTTCCTTTCGACTATCCCATTTTTCTAGGGGTTCTAGGACAAGAAAATTTGTGTATATACCCATTTACCTTACAAAATTCCTCGAACCGTTGATTTTCAAACTCTCCCTCGTGGTCACTCCTAAGTCTTTTGATTTTTGTATCATTTTAAATTTCAATTAACTTACAAAAGTCATTAAATAGGTTTAGGATTTCATCTTTGGTCTTTAGAAACCTAACCCAGGTAAACCTAGAATAATCATCAACTATTACTAAGCAGTACCGGTTTCCGCTTAGTGACTTAGCTCCATGTGAATCAAATAGGTCATGGTGCAGGAGCTCAAGTGTGGTTTGAGTTAGATCAGACTAAATTAGTTTGTGATTAGATCTGGTTTGTTTACCTTGATTACATGATTTACATATTATGTTTTCATGATTCTTAATTTTAGGGATACTTTTAATTAGTCCAAGTTGGGTGATTTTTGAAATAATTCTTAGATTAGTGTGACCTAATCTCCTATGCCAGAGGTTTGATTGTTCTAACTGAGTTAACATGCATTTGGGTACTAGGGGTAGGTTTATAGTGTAAACATTATTTTTCCTAGTGCCTTTAAGTAGGATTTCTGAGTCTTGGAAGTTTCTAATCAGGCAGTTAGAATTGTTAAAGGTAACTACATAACCAGTATCACACAATTGACTTATGCTAAGCAAGTTAAATTTAAAATTTTCAACCAAAAGAACTTTCTTAATAACAAAGTCAGATTTAAGTTCAATATTACCTGACCCAATTACCTTGAGTGTAGCATTGTTGCCAAATGCTACTGAGTCTAGGTTTTTGAACTTGAGTTTGGTGAATTTCAATTTATCCCCAGTCATGTGTCTGGAGCACCCGCTATCCAACATCCATTGGTCCAAATCTTTATGTTCCTACACATAAAGAGTTTTGTTGATTTGGATCCAATCAGAATCAGGAATAGCCTAAATTGATTTTCACAGCCTAGTCTGTCTCACCCAATCTAGGGTTATCAATCACGTTAGCCTTATAGGTTTTGTGAGACAGGTTTTAATAGATAGAATTATTTTGAAAAATTATGATTTATTTTGAAAAAGTTAAATTAATTTTGAAGACAATTGATCTTGAGTTTATTTAAAAATGTTTGAATCTACAATTAAATGAAAATTTGTGTTAGATTCGAATTTGACAAAGAATAATTTGAATTTGAATTTCAAAAATCGGCTTCCAAGTCTTAGCGAGGCACTAGGCCTTCTTTGGTCGTAGTCTTATTGGATCATCAACCCTTTCCTTGATAAAGCCTTTTAATGAAATTTCATTTTCAAAATTATTTTTTGAGAAATTTTGGTCTAACTAGTTTGGGTCTTGGATCGGTAGCTTCGGCTAGTTTCACCAGTCTAAAGAGACCAAGTAGAGTATACTTGACCTTATTAGAATTGACTTCCCTAACGTACTATCATCTCACCGCCACCCAATACTATGTTGTTCAAATTTCAGTTAAATTGGTTCAGTCCTTAAACTAACCAGCCCTAAGTCTAAGCATGGTAAATTGCAGAAATTAAATAAACAAGCAATCATGCAATTTGAAAATAAGAATTGAAATTTATCTAACTATAAATATTGTTTTTAATTTGGCTCCCCCTAGACTAAAGCCGCGATAATGGTTCGGCAAGATGTGAATCTTGTCCTTGGGGATCCAATACTGATTTGATCTAGTTTGTTTGTTCAGGCACAGTTTGGGTACCCATGCCTGAATTTTAGGTCTGGACTGGTTCAGTACAGCATAGTAGGATCTTTGTCTAGATTTGGTTCTATAGCCTAATCCGGATCGATTTAGAACCGACTTCTGTTTTCCAAGAATCATGTCAAGACCCTTGGAACCAGAAGTGAACCGTTCTAAGGCTGCTCTTAGGTCCTTGACTTGAGTTTTCAAGGAGGAGTTTGTTGAGGCAATCAGCCCTTAAATGATTGGAAGATCATAGTTTTGATGTGTAGGCGAATAGGTTTAAAGTTAGAGTGTTATGTTGTATTTGATTTGTGTGATTGAGTTTGCAGGACTTGGAGAATCACACTTGGTGGACCTATCCGAGAGACGAGAGCCGAGGGAGGAGAGCTCCAAGGGCAAGCCGGGAACTGGACTTCAAAGGGCACACGTGAAGGGTGGCATGGAGGCAAGCCAAGGAAAGGCTTGCGTGCGCATCCGAGGGATGATAGCCAGAGGAAGAGGACTTCAAGGGGCGAGCCAAGGGAGCAGACCTGAAGGCACACGCGAAGGAGAAGGTTTGGAGTGGCTGGAGCTGAGCTGAGAGGCAGGGCAGTCGACTGGCCCAGAGGCAGTCGACTGCCAAAATCCACAGAAAGTTCGCAGCTTCGGAACAGTCGAATGGCCACGGGGCAGTCGACTGGTATACCCCAAAACTAGCCGTTGGCTAGCTGTTTGCTAGCCGTTGGCCAGCACTTATTGCTGGGCCAGTCGACTGCCCACGGGGCAGTCGACTGGTGTGAGACTGGACAGACTGTGAATCTGTCCTTTTCACCTATAAAAGGAGCTCCTCGTTACACGTGTATGTACAGTTCCCTACAGTAACGAAGTGCTGCCCAATTGTAGAGTGATCTTTGCTTCCTCCATCATATTTCTACATCTGTAAAGAGGAAGCTTTTGCTGTAAAGGTTTCTCCACCTCAAGGAGAATTTTCGATAGTGAAAAGTGGTGCTCGTAGCGTGGATCCTTGGATTAGTCACCTATCTGGGTGGATACCAAGTAAAAGAACTTTGTTAGCATTGTTATTTCTTTTGCATATTATTTCCGCTGCGCTAACATCATTGTAGAGATCAAAACGATAAAAGAATGTGCATTCACGCCCCCCCCTCTACACGCCTACATCGATCTTTCAGTTGGTATTAGAGCCGGTGCGTTTCGGACGATCTAACAGTCAACTGGAGCAATTGTAATGGCGTTTCAAGAGGGATACTCCACGGCACGACCACCATTCTTCGACGGCAACGACTTCGCGTACTAGAAAGGTAGAATGCAGTACTATCTTATGAATGACATAGAAACCTGGATAAGTGTTGCAGATGGCTTCGAGGCACCCATCGATGAAAGAGGAGACCCTACACCTATGAGAACATGGTCAAAGGAGGTGATGAAAAGGGCGCAGTCAAATGCCAAGGCCACCACCACACTGCAATGCGGGCTCTCAATGGAGCAACTGAACAAGGTGGGGGCGTTCAAGAGCGCCAAAGAACTATGGGACAAGTTGGTAGAACTGAACGAAGGGTCAAACGAGTCCAGAAGAGCCAAGAAGGACTTGTTGGTGGCCCAACTGCAATCCCTCTCCATGAAGAGCAACGAGACAGTCAGTCAGCTGCATGGAAGGGTAAAGGAAGTGATCAACGAGCTCCATGTAATTGGAGAGAAAATCGAAAACTGGGACATCGTCAGGTATGTCTTACAAGCCTTCCCGAGAACCACCCTGTGGGCATCCATGGTTGATGCTTACAAGGTATCGAGGGACTTATCTTTAGTTAAACTAGACGATCTATTTTGTGAATTTGAACTGCACGAGCAAGCTAACATTTCGGCAAAAGAGAAAGGTATTGCTTTTGTTGCAGAAAAGGAGAAGAAGAGGAGAAAGGAGAAGAAGAAGGTGATCTACTCATCATCCTCGGACTCGGAGGAGTCAAGTGCCTCTATGGACAATGACCAAGAGGCTTTTATGGTAAGGAAATTTCGTAAAGCATTTAAAAGTTTTTCTAACAAATCATATGCTAGGAAAGGGGCCAAAGGTAAGGGTAAGGCCAAGGAGATAATCTGCTACAACTGTCACCAAGAGGGACATATGAAGAACGAGTGTCCCCAGTTGAAGAAAAGGGAGGACAAGAAGGAAGAAAAGAAGAAGAGTGACAAGAAGAAATCAAAGGGAAAGGAGAAGAGTACCACGAACCTCAAGGCGACTTGGGATGATCCCTCATCCTCAGAGGAAGAAGAAGAGCAAGTCTCCCACTTCGCTCTTATGGCACAAGATGAATCAGAAGCTTCGGTAAGTGAGGTATACCACTTACCCTCCTCTACCTTAGTGAAAATAATTTCTAGCACGAACATGGATTTAGCTAAGGCTAGAAGTAGAATTAAGGATCTTAAGGAAGAAATTGCCATGCTTAGAGTAGAAGCTATTAAACATAAAGATTTGCATGCTAGCTCTATCTCTTCACATGTTTCACATATTGAAAATGAAAATAAGGAGTTAAGGAAACAAGTAGATGACCTCACAAAGGCCCTTAGGAAATTCCAAGTAGGATCAAGTAACTTTGATATGATCATCAACAGTCAAAGGGATGTATATAACAAGGCCGGATTGGGTTATAGACCTAAGACCAAGGAAGTAGCATTTGTCTCACTTACCGGTAGGATTGGTGCATCTAGGAGACTAGGGGCAAAGGGTACCACAAAGAAGGCATGGGTACCTAAGAAATTTTTAAATGATGCTTATGGATTAAAGATATGGGTACCAAAAGAGCATGTTTTCCATGTTGTCTAGGTAAAGGTGAAGGAGGCCTCAACTTTGTGGATAGTAGATAGTGGATGCTCAAGACACATGACTGGGGATGTAAGCAAGTTCACCACTATTAGCTACCTAAGAGAAGGGACCGTCTCTTTTGGGAACAGTGGAAAGTTAAGGATCATTGGTAGGGGCACAATTGAGGTATCTCCCACTATTTCGATTCATAAAGTACTTTTAATTAAGGATATGAAGTTTAATTTATTAAGTGTAAGTTAACTATGTGATGCCGATTTTAAAGTAGAATTTCATGCTAAGAAATGTGTAATAAGGCAAAGTGAATCAAACACTATCATATTAGAAGGGTTTAGAGAGGCAAACTTGTATTATCTTGATCTATCTTATGCTACTAACAATATTGTTAAGTGTCTCATGTCTAAAGAAGAAGAAGGGTGGTTATGGCACCGAAGACTTGGACATGTCAACATGAGGAGCATTGCAAGAGTGGCCAAGGAAGAATTGGTGAAGGGGCTCCCAATGATCAAGTACGAAAAGAACAAGATGTGTGATGCATGTCAAGAGGGTAAGCAATCAAAAGCATCACACAAAGGTAAAACTCTAATTACCACCTCATTACCTTTAGAACTCTTGCATATAGACTTGTTTGAAAGCCATAGTACTCCATCACTTGTTGGGAGTAAGTATTGCTTAGTGATAGTAGATGACTTTTCTAGGTTTACTTGGGTCTATTTCTTGAAACATAAGGATGATACCCTAGATATCTTTATAGGATTTAGTAAAAGGGTAGAAAACGAATAGAACATCAAAATAAACCGAATTAGGAGTGACCATGGTAGGGAGTTTCAAAACGCTAGCTTCACACAATTTTGTGTTGAAAATGGGTACAAGCATGAGTTTTCATGCCCAAGGACTCCTCAACAAAATGGGGTAGTTGAGAAAAAAAACTGAGCCCTATAAGAATCTGCTAGGACTATGCTTAATGCATATTCCCTTCCTAGCTATGATTGGGTCAAGCGGTTAACACCGCTTGCTATATCAAAAACCGGGTGTTGGTACATAGATTTTTAGGAAAAATACCCTTTGAACTTTGGAATGGAAGGGTACCCCAAGTCCACTATTTTAGGGTCTTTGGATGTAAAGTTTACATCTTAAACACTAAAGATGACCTAAGAAAATTTGAGTCAAAAACCGATGAAGGAATCTTAGTAGGGTATTCATTGACTAGTAGGGGTTATAGAGTGTACAACAAGAGGACAAAAGTGATTGAAGAGTCCTCAAATATCAAATTTGATGAAACCACTAGTGCTTACCCTAGAAAGGCTTCTATTGATAAGGATATAGAAGAGGTCCAACCCCTTGTCCAAAGAATCCAAGACCTACATTTGGAGGACAATGCTCAAGGGGGAGTAAGAAGTGCCCTAGAGGATGAGGAAGAGGGAGTAAATGAACCTACAACCTCTAGGCCCTTGAGACATCACCATGATCATCCTATTGACCAAATTGTGAGTGATGTCACTCAAGGAGTAAGGACTAGATCATACTTTAGGGACCAAACGAGTCAAATAGCTCTAATCTCCCAATTAGAACCCAAGACCATTGATGAAGCATTGGGAGATGTTGATTGGGTTTTAGCTATGCAAGAAGAGCTAAATCAATTTGTGAGGAGTGAAGTTTGAGAGTTAGTCCCTAGGCCCAATGATTGCACTATTGTAACCACTAGATGGGTCTTTAGGAACAAACTAGACGACCAAGGTAAAATCACTAGGAACAAGGCTAGATTGGTAGCTAGGGGATTTAACCAAGTTGAGGGATTAGATTATGATGAGACCTATGCCCCCGTAGCTAGGTTAGAATCAATTAGAATTCTACTAGTCTATGCCGCTCACATGGGTTTCACACTTCACCAAATGGATGTGAAGTCGGTATTTCTAAATGGAATCATTAAGGAAGAAGTCTATGTAGAACAACCCCCTGGGTTTGAGAACCCCAACTATCCAAGACATCTATTCAAATTAAGGAAAGTCTTATATGGATTGAAACAAGCTCCCCAGGCTTGGTATGAGAGGTTTTCTTCATTTTTGGTATCTAAGGGGTTTAGAAGAAGAACAATTGACCCTACATTGTTCCTAAAATCTAAGGATAAGGATATATTTGTTGCCCAAGTCTATGTAGACGATATCATTTTTGGGTCAACAAATAATGACTTCCTACAAGAATTCATCAAGTGTATGGAAGATGAATTTGAGATGAGTCTTGTAGGAGAGCTAACCTTTTTCTTAGGACTTCAACTTAAGCAAACAAATGAAGGTACACATGTATTTCAAACCAAATATGCTAAGGAGATGTTAAAGAAATTTGGTTTAGAAAATGCTAAGGAAGCATCTACACCCATAGGAACTAATGTGAAAATGGATAGTGACATTGAAGGGAAAATGGTAGACCCTAAACAATATAGGAGCATGATTGGTAGCCTCCTATACCTAACCGCTAGTAGACCCGACATACTTTTTGCGGTAGGTATGTGTGCAAGGTACCAATCTTGTGCCAAAGAGTCCCATTTGGTAGTAGTCAAGAGGATCCTAAGGTATGTGAAAGGTACCCTCAATGTCGGACTTTGGTATCCTAGAACCCTTAGTGTTGATCTAATTGGATACACCGACTCCGACTATGCGGGATGTAAGTTAGATAGGAAGAGTACAAGTGGAGGGTGTCAATTCCTTGGGTCTTCTTTAGTTAGTTGGAGTAGTAGGAAACAACCATCCGTTGCCCTATCAACAACGGAGGCAGAATATATGACAATGGGTGGATGTGTTTCCCAACTCCTTTGGATCATGCACACCTTAGAGGACTATGAGCTACATTACACCAAGGTCAAAATATTGTGTGATAATGTAAGCACAATCAATTTAACTAAAAATTCGGTTCACCATTCTAGAACAAAACATATTGAAGTGAAACATCACTTCATTAGAGACCATGTGGCAAGGGGAGACATAGAATTACACTATGTTAAATCAAAGTCGAACCTAGCCGACATTTTTACCAAGCCTCTTCCCGAATCGGAGTTTACATCCTTAAGAAGAGGCCTTGGAATGTGTTTTGTGGAAGTATAGGATAAACTTGGAGACATTAACTTTGAAAAAGGGTGCTTGATCCATTAGGGTGATACATTTGGCTTACTTGTGCTTGTGGCACATTGTTGAACCATTAAAAGTATCAAAATATCAAAACTAGACCAACTATGGGGGAGGCAAGTGTTTAATCCATAGACACCTTGCTAAGATTCATAGTTGGACATTTTAAAACTTTGAAAACCATTTTATGTTCTACATACTGTGCCATGTTTTTAAAAGTTATATATTAGCAAAATTGGTTTCAAAGGTTGATACAAAATGTAGTTGCTTTCAAAACTTTTGGGTTTTATCAAAAGTCATGCATGTTGAAATTTTATATGGTTTAATATTTTTCCCTGATAGAGTATATTATTTCAAACATGTATGCAAAATTTTAAAATTTTTGGAATTTTCTGGGAGTTTCTGAAATTCCACAGAAAACTTGAAAAATCAGATTGATAGCGTATTAGTCGACTGCCCTATGGGCAGTCGACTAGCACGCCTGTTTTCAGCAACTGTAAAAATTTCAGAAATCAATAATTCTCGCATTTGATGCCATAGGGTTTGGTTGCTTGAGGCAATCATTTTGATGGTGTCAAAGGGGGAGAATGGGTGGTTTATGTTAGAATTTTGACTTAAAATGGATGATTTTAGGTATTTTATCTAACTTAGACCTTGAAAGGTTAAAATTTAGAGAGAAGACATGGATTAAGGGGGAGGGGTACCTCTTAGGTTCAGATATGTCTTACATTCTTAACATATTGTTGTTGTTAAGTGGTAACTTAACTTGGAGTTAGACTAGAATTGAAAATGGGGAGAAGACATAGATTAAGGGGGAGGTTATCTCTTAGGGTTACTATGTCTCATGAATTTTCAATTGTTATGTTTTGCTATTGCTATTGTGGTTGTTGTTTATCTCTAACTTAAACATATTGCCACACATCAAAAAGGGGGAGATTGTTGAGGCAATCGGCCCTTAAATGATTGGAAGATCATGGTTTTGATGTGTGGGCGAATAGGTTTAAAGTTAGAATGTTATGTTGTATTTGATTTGTGTGATTGAGTTTGCAGGACTTGGAGAATCACACTTGGTGGACCTATTCGAGGGACAAGAGCCGAGGGAGGAGAGCTCCAAGGGCAAGCAGGGAAGTGGACTTCAAAGGGCACACGTGAAGGGTGGCATGGAGGCAAGCCAAGGAAACGCTTGCGTGCGCATCCGAGGGACGATAGCCAGAGGAAGAGGACTTCAAGGGGCGAGCCAAGGGAGCAGACCTGAAGGCACACGCGAAGGAGAAGGTTTGGAATGGCTGGAGCTGAGCTGGGAGGCAGGGCGACTGGCCTAGAGGCAGTCGACTGCCAAAACCAACAGAAAGTTCGCAGCTTCGGACCAGTCGACTGGCCACAGGGCAGTCGACTGGTATACCCCGAAACTAGCCGTTGGCTAGCTGTTTGCTAGCCGTTGGCCAACATTTATTGCTGGGCCAGTTGACTGCCCACGGGGCAGTCGACTGGTGCGAGACTGGACAGACTGCAAATCTGTCCTTTTCACCTATAAAAGGAGCTCCTCGTTACACGTGTATGTACAGTTTCGTACAGTAACGAAGTGCTGCCCAATTGTAGAGTGATCTTTGCTTCCTCCATCATATTTCTGCATCTGTAAAGAGGAAGTTTTTGCTGTAAAGGTTTCTCCGCCTCAAGGAGACTTTTCGATAGTGAAAAGTGGTGCTCGTAGCGTGGATCCTTGGATTAGTCACCCATCTGGGTGGATACCAAGTAAAAGAACTTTGTTAGCATTGTTATTTCTTTTGCATATTATTTCCGCTGCGCTAACATCTTTGTAGATATCAAAACGATAAAAGAAAGTGCATTCACCCCCCCTCTGCACGCCTACATCGATCTTTCAGAGTTCTCTTTCTCAAGTTTTTCAACTTGAGTAGAGGTTCCTTCTTAAACCTTCTCAGTTAAGGATCTAGAGTCAGCTCCCTCTTTCAGGAGTTTTACTTCCTGTCAGAGAGATTCGACTCGGAGTTTAGCTTTTGCCAAGTCTCGAGAAAGGTACGCAATTAATTCATTTAACTGATTTCTAGAAAAACCACTTACAGTTATTTCTCCATCCTCTGAAAATGTAAGTTTGCCGTCGTCCGGCTCCGATTCTGACTCGGTCTCGATTTCTTCTGAGTCGGGTAGTGCGAGCAGGTTCGACTGTGGGATCTCTTCTTCGGAGGAGGAGGAGGACTCGTCCCACGTTGCCTGAAGTGCCTTCTTCTTTCTCGTCTTTTTTGTTTCCTTCAAATTGGGGCATTCAGTCTTGTAGTGACCCTTCTTCTTGCACTCGTAACAGGTCACGTTTGGTTTATTCTTGTCATTTGAGGGTTCAGCTGGTTCTTCGTTTCTTCGGCTGGCTTTCCTTCTGTTAGTCTGGTTCTTTAGTTCTTTGTAGTAGTCTCGGGCTAGCCGAACCAGCTTTGGTCGATTTCCCTCGCTGTCTTCTGAGTCTGAGTCTGAATCAGACTCGGGTGCAAGTTGAGGCTTCTTCTTGGTAGTCTTTCCAGCTTTACCTGCAACAAAAGCGATGCCTTTCTTGGCCAGATTGCAGTTAGTCTGCTCATGCAATTTTAATTCAGAAAATAGTTCATCTAACTTAATTTTCGAAAGATCCCTTGAAACTTTGTACGCATCTACCATAGATGCCCACAAAGTGTTTCTTGGGAATGCGTTAAGGGCGTACCTTATTAGGTCACGGTTTTCTACCTTGTGACCGATGGTGTGTAGACCGTTCATCAGCTCCTGAATTCTGGCGTGGAGCTGAGCTACAGACTCGCCGTCGTTCATCTTGATGGTGTACAACTTGTTCAGCAGAAGGTCCCTCTTGCTGATTTGGGTGTCAGAGGTTCCTTCGTGTAATTCAATCAGCTTACCCCAGAGTTCCTTTGCGCTGTTGAATGGACCCACCGGTTCAGCTCCTCTTTAGTTAGGCCACATTGGAGCGTTGCCTGAAGTGCCTTCTTCTTTCTCGTCTTTTTTGTTTCCTTCAAATTGGGGCATTCAGTCTTGTAGTGACCCTTCTTCTTGCACTCGTAACAGGTCACGTTTGGTTTATTCTTGTCATTTGAGGGTTCAGCTGGTTCTTCCTTTCTTCGGCTGGCTTTCCTTCTGTTAGTCTGGTTCTTTAGTTCTTTGTAGTAGTCTCGGGCTAGCCGAACCAGCTTTGGTCGATTTCCCTCGCTGTCTTCTGAGTCTGAGTCTGAATCAGACTCGGGTGCAAGTTGAGGCTTCTTCTTGGTAGTCTTTCCAGCTTTACCTGCAACAAAAGCGATGCCTTTCTTGGCCAGATTGCAGTTAGTCTGCTCATGCAATTTTAATTCAGAAAATAGTTCATCTAACTTAATTTTCGAAAGATCCCTTGAAACTTTGTACGCATCTACCATAGATGCCCACAAAGTGTTTCTTGGGAATGCGTTAAGGGCGTACCTTATTAGGTCACGGTTTTCTACCTTGTGACCGATGGTGTGTAGACCGTTCATCAGCTCCTGAATTCTGGCATGGAGCTGAGCTACAGACTCGCCGTCGTTCATCTTGATGGTGTACAACTTGTTCAGCAGAAGGTCCCTCTTGCTGATTTGGGTGTCAGAGGTTCCTTCGTGTAATTCAATCAGCTTACCCCAGAGTTCCTTTGCGCTGTTGAATGGACCCACCGGTTCAGCTCCTCTTTAGTTAGGCCACATTGGAGCGTTTTGGTCGCTTTGGCATCAGCTTTAATTTTCTTTTCTCTTCCTTTTCAGTAAATCCTTAATGGCCATGCAAGAGGGCTTCAGTACCGCAAGACCACCGCTCTTCAGTGGGGAGGATTTCTCCTTCTGGAAGAGTAGGATGAAGGTCCACCTGAAAACTTAGGTGGACATGTGGATCATAATCCAGTCCGGACTGGAAATACCGAAGAATGCTGATGGAGTACAACAATCTTACACTGATTGGGATGCTTCACTCAAAAATTTCTTTGTAAACATTTGCGCACATATAGAATTGCCCGCAGTAAACGGTCAACGACTGTGAGCCTTGGAGTAGGAGCCGACCGCGACTCCGAACCAAGTAAAATCGCTTGTGTTCGTGCTTGGTTTTCGTGTTAAATTTCCGCTGTGCATTCTCTATCTAAATCCGAAACGTTTTCATGTTGATTCACATGGAGCCAAGTCACTAAGCGGAAACCGGTACTGCTTAGTAATAGTTGATGATTATTCTAGGTTTACCTAGGTTAGGTTTCTAAAGACCAAAGATGAAACCCTAAACCTATTTAATGACTTTTGTAAGTTAATTGAAAATCAAAATGATACAAAAATCAAAAGACTTAGGAGTGACCACGGGGGAGAGTTTCAAAATCAACGGTTCGAGGAATTTTGTAAGGTAAATGGGTATATACACAAATTTTCATGTCCTAGAACCTCCCAGCAAAATGGGATAGTCGAAAGGAAAAATAGAACCCTACAGGAAGCCGCTAGGGCTATGCTCAATGAATTCAACTTAGCTAACCAATATTGGGCAGAAGCAATTAGTACGACTTGCTACATCCAAAATAGGGTCCTAATTAACAAACGACACAATAAAACACCCTATGAATTATACTACCATAGACTTCCAAACCTACACTATCTAAGGATCTTTGGGTGCAAAGTCCATATCCTAAACACCAAGGACTATCTAGGTAAATTCCAGTCTAAGTCAACCCCAGGCATCTTCCTAGGTTATTCAATAACAAGCAGAGCCTATAGGGTTTACAACAAACAAACTAAGAAAATTAAAGAAACAACAAATCTAATATTTGATGAAGAAATCAACCCAAAATCTGATAATCCAAATCTAACTTCATCAAATATTGATCAAGAAGATAATGAACAAACTGTTGAACCTTTAATTGAACCCTTAAATGAACTAACTATTGAACCAACTAGTGAGTCAATTGAACCAACTATTGAACCAACTATTGAACTAAATATTGAACCAAATGTTGAATTAAATATTGAACCAAATCGACCAGCCGGACCTGAGGCTGAACTAAGTTCCAGAAAAACCAAGAAACCCAGACTCAGTCACCCAACTGATCAAATTGTGGGTGATCTAACTCTAGGAGTCAGAACTAGGTCTTCCTATAGAAACCTCAGTCAGATAGCAATGATTTCAAAAATAGAACCTAAGACTATAGAGGAAGCCCTACCTGATCCTGATTGGATCATAGCTATGCAAGAATAGTTAGCCCAATTTGAGAGGAACCAAGTCTGGAAACTAGTACCTAAACCTTAGGGCAAATCCATCATTGACACTAAGTGGGTTTTTAGGAATAAGCTAAACGATCAAGGAGAAATAGTCAGAAAAAAAGCCCGATTAGTAGCGAAAGGATTCAGTCAAGTAGAAGGGTTAGATTATGACGAAACCTATGCCCCGGTAGCTAGACTTGAGTCCATTAGGATGTTATTAGCCTTTGCATCCCATAAAGGATTTAAACTATACCAAATGGATGTAAAGTCAACATTTCTAAATGGATTCATTAAGGAAGAGGTGTATGTAGGACAGCCCCCTGGGTTTAAGGACTTAGAAAGACCTACCATGTTTACAAACTCACTAAAGCACTTGATGGACTAAAACAAGCACCTAGGGCCTGGTATGAACGCTTATCAACTTACCTAATTTCTAAAGAATTTAAACGAAAACCAAGTATGCATAGCGGAAAATTAACACGAAAACCAACCACGAACACAAGCGATTTTACATGGTTCGGAGTCGCGATCGACTCCTACTCCAAGGCCCACGGTCGTTGACCATTTACTGCGGGCAATTCTATATGTGCGCAAATATTTACAGAGAAATTTTATAGATGTTGTCACGCCCCGAGACCTAGGAGCCGCTGATCCAATAGAAAATCAGACAGCACCTCCCCTGTCCGGCGGACAATTTACACATACAAAACAAAAGTATAACAATACCACGCAGTTTATATGGGCCTCAGGCCTCAAATCCAAACAGAATAACAATCTATATGTCAATATGCAAATAGAACCAAAACCCGAACTTACCTGAGCTGCCAGGGGGAAGAAACGCAGCAAAAACCACACACATAGTCCAACAATGGACTCAAAAGTACAATCCCATAAAACAAGTCACAAACTACAAGTCCACGATAATCCAAAACAAACGAAATAAAGCATAACATGGTCCAAAGACATAAAGTAACATATTAAAACCAGATCGGGTGAAATCACAAGCACGGGACTGGCGACTCGGACCCTCCTGGCAGATATCAACCTGAAATCAAAAATGTATGACAACGGTGTGAGTCCATAAACTCAGCGAATACCCAGCAGATATGCATAGTACGTTATAATAACAATAAAAGTCCATGCTAATACAGTCTCATATGAATCATAGTCAAGGGTATACACTAAAGATACTATATAAAGGTACATACCCGAATCCATCTATCCTGCAGAGGGTGAAATAAATCCCTATGGAACAAGTATAACATATAATCCAAAGTAGACAAATCTCCAATATATAAATGTCAACCAAGTGAAGAAATCAAATGCAGCAAATAATGCACGATGCAAAATATGCACATGGTGCAATGATATGTGTCACCCAGACACCAGTCAGATCATCATTCACCTGTCATAAATGGACATCCGAAAGGGTAGAGCTATGACAACTGTATGTACCCTGCTATCACTGCTCCTGAGTGACTGAGTGGACAGGATGCTGGCGGAGGTCACTCTCCTACCCCAAGCAATGGGGGAGTCTAGCTCTCATCTTCTCGTGTCTCAGGACGAGAAGGGATCCCTGGCTGTCACCACACACCGGAACCACCCTCTAAATAGTGACCGTGCGGAGCAATACAGGGCAAATGCACACACCCTATGGTAGCCACTACCCCTGAGTGGATGTGTGTGCATATCCTCATGTAACTGACGATGGGCTCAGACTACATAGGAGTCGATGATCGTCAGCATGCAATAATGCAATGATTGTGCATGACTCAAACACATATAACACCCACCAAGTCCTCAACTAACACGTCAGTGTGCTAGGTATAGGTCTGAATCCTATATCATGGGATACAAGTAATCTTCTAGGTATACTGAAAAAGTAACTAGAGATCTATCAATGTCAAAATGCAAGAGGGAACATATCACTACATCTATGGACACATATATATATATACATGGCAACTATTGAGACTGTATGAAGCTAAACGGGAGATAACCTCAAGGATAAGCAACATATATCAAATACAAGTATACTAGGGCAGATACAGCATATAATCTTACTGTTATCTATAACAAACCATGCATAGCAATATGACAATATATAAAAGATAAGTCAAAGATACCCGCCTCAATCGTAAGATGTTCGTATCAGAAAGAACCTCCTGTCCGATAATCAGCAATGCTAAATCCAATCAATGCCCTGTATCAAAGGCATAATGTTTAGCTACAACAATATGTAACTTATAGCTATACGAACTGTCTCTAGTAATTAGGATCGTTCTAATTATCATCGTTTCATCTTATTAACTATAATTAGATGATTAACTCTTAATTAAGATCACTTATTCATCAAATCAAATCCACCCCGTTCATTAACCCAAAGTTAATCAACTACCAAATTAATTAAGCCTATCCACCAATTTATCCCAAAGTACCAATTTAGAGCATCCAAGTTCTTAATACAAATCTGCTATCAAGGATGACATTCCAAAACGAAAAACAAAACAATTTCCAAAAGTACCAACTCCACCTTCTGATCCAAACACAAATCCAAACACCTAAATTCTACTGATCCAAGTGAAATAGCAATTTTATCTTATTAATCCAAACTTCTAAAAACTGAGCTATCCTAAAGCTCCATACAAATAATTCAAAATCTATCCAATAACATATATATTTCCATATCATTGTCTCAATAGAAAATTAATCAAAACACCTTACCGTGGTTGCGCCAACCAAGCTCCCACAAAATCTGAAACTGCAACAAAAGCCTAGCTGCATTGATTTTCCAAAAGGAGATCTTCCACGATGAGCCACTTCAATACACACCCTAATAGTGGATGGTCGTCGATAAGGTCCTGGGAATTCCTTGATCGACATAAACCAACAGATCCATAAACCTAGTCAAGATTAAACAAACACAAACCAATCCTCTATCAATTAAACTTATGACAGGGAGTAGATCAAGGAATACCTCAAGACCACCAAGGAGCAACACTTATAGATCACGCCAATTCCTACAGCAAATCTCATCTATTCTAATAAAACTCGCAGTAAATCAATACTATAAAGAAAAACCAAATCCACCTCCCCAATCTATGCCAATAGCTCAATCCAAACAAAAACTATACATGATAAACACTCCAATCCAGAATTCGAATAATAGAACCAAGATCAAACTCCAAAAACATCAGGAAACCAAGATCCATTCACAACCTATCAACCAAAGTAACAACCTTACCCAAATGGTGCCGGCGACATCTGCTCTGCCAAGATCCAACGTCGGCGTTGCTCCTCCACCCATGGCTGATCGGAGAACTGGTGGCGACGATTTGTGTGGCGAAGAGGCGCATCGCCACCAATGATCGGGAGGTGGGTTGTCCCGAGATGAGGGATTAAAACCCGGCAGCGGGGGATCAGGTGGATCGGCTGCACCAGGCAGAGATCGGGAGAAGGAGCCGATCGGGAGTGATGTCCGGGACTAGGGCACGCAGAGGGAGGAAACGCGAAGGGGAGGAAGGAGTTGAGTCGGCTGCTCGGCTGCGATTTAGGGCAAGCGTCGGGTGTCTATGCGGCTAGGGCACGCGAGAAGCAAAAGGGAGAAGCCAAGTTATAAAAGGGTGGATCTTTTGCAAAAAGATCCCTCAATTTTCTGAAATTCGACTCAACCTTTAGGGTAAAGGTTTTAACTATTTAACCCTCCACTATATTTTAATCCACCTCCATAAATCTCTAGGATTAGATTATTTGCCCTTCCGTAATTTAAGAGTTTACCTGTAAACCCTTGATAAGTTTTAAGTTTTTTTTACAATACAACCCCTCGGGCTCCTCCCGTAGGCTGGAAACCTTAGACTCTATCCGGAAAAATCTCGAAAAATTTTCTGGTCCGGATTTTCAAATTGCCGTATTTTATATTCTCCCCCACCAATAAAAATTTGGTCCCTAAATTTCATTATTCCTCATACGGCACACAATAGCAGCTAAATATTTATGTACTCATCATGAGTAATCACTTCAGCTGATACTCTAAGGTTACACTGTTACGAAGCAACTGGAGTTATCAATCCATAGGTTATCATCCGATAACCAAATACACTCGGTTAACCATTTAGTTATCACAACTATCCAGGGCACTCAATCCTAAGATAACTGGCGCCAAGTCTATACTCCGATCCTCGAACGTAAAATGTTACATTCATAAGTATCACCCGAGCATCCCCAAGTCAATGACATCCTCCCAAACATCACAAGTTATATATTTGTATATATATATCCTCTAGACCATCAGAAGATCACATAATTTAAAAATTGTGTCAATATGTTGTACCATATGCTACTATCAATAACATGCTTCCTAAATGATCAACCACCGAAAGATTATTTATCCACCCAACGATCCATCAAAAAGCTACAAATCTGATAGGTCCATATCCACTAGTAGAATCCTCAAAATACAACATATTATAGAGATTCGGCAATCTCAATCAACCTCTCAACACCAACGAGACCTTATCATCCGGTTAACTAATAGGTCCACGATGAGAGTATAATAACCAAAAACCAATAGTCATCTTTGACCTCCTGATTAATATCCAATATCTCACCGGAAAATAAGGATACAACTATCTCCACAACCTCCGTACCTTAGCGGGTCGTACAACCCGATACACCATCGAGATTATCCAACCATATACACTCAATCTATGAGTCAAAATCTCTCATAGAATAGCGTAGCAACTAGTGAGTCACACCGACCGTCGCGAGATACAAACCAATTCCTCCACTCCATGGTCAAAACCCTAAGGTCCTACTCCATAACAAGGAGATAGAGACATGTTATCTCTCAAGAGTATCTCAAAATACTCATGAAGCAATTCCTTTATTTCCCCACAGGTCGCCCTCGATATCATCTAACTAGAGGTGGCCTAGTCTTGTACGTGATTTGCCTCCGCGCAAATCATAAGTCCGTAGGTAGCTTCTTGGTTATTCAGACCAAGTACAAGCGGTAACCCATAAGTGTCAAGCAACTAACTCTACACTTTTCTATATTAGCTCAAATCACCCATCAACATGTACTTTCTAGGTCAACCACAAAGTACAAGTGATCCATGGTCAAGACCCCTAAAGAACAGAATGTATCAATCCTCTACTAATCGTAATAATATATAGCTAATGCTACCCTACTGCATCAATGTAGATCATGTACCCAAGACATGGCATTTAGCTTATCTGTCCAGATATACGTAACATAAACCAAATTTGTAGCTCCATGAGCTAAAGTGAATTGATCCAATATTGATCAAGCCAATTACGGTAGGCAAGCCTAGTCCTCACGTAGTTGATAGTAGCTAGTACAGGTACTATGAATAGTAAGATCTAGGAAAAATTAAAAATCCTTAACCTTCAATATCTTGTTGATAGGTTTGACACTCGTCTTCCGACCCATATGTCGGTATCACACAAGAATCAGCGTTTAGGAAAATCCGCAACAAGCCAACTAATCTCCTTCATAGTCGATCCTGACCATGATTACTGTAAACTGATTCTTTAAGTCATCAGACCTAACCAAGTTACTAGACGGGTATAAGAATAATAACATGATCCGATAACATGAGAAAAATTTTAACCATACCTAAATATACAAAATGGAAACATAATCCAATAACATACGAGAATTCCTAACCATACCTTAATATACAGGAATGGTAACATGATCCAATAACGTGAAAGAATTTCTACCAAAACCTAAATATAGGAATAGTAACCTGATCCAATAACATGAAAGAATTTCTATCAATACCTAAATACAGGAATAGTAACCTGATCCAATAACATGAAAGAATTTCTATCAATACCTAAATACAAGAATAGTAACCTGATCCAATGAAAGAGTTTCTACTAATACCTAAATACAGGAATACTAACATGATCCAATAACATAAGAGAACTCCTAATCCTACCTAACTAGGATAAGGGATACAAGAGATCAGAAGAAATACATGTCGCCTGAAGAAGTCCAATCACGCTAAGTCCCAGACAACCACATCGAGAAAAATACTCCGAACAAATCCGACAAGACTCGTAAAACAAGTAGGCATCACCAACCTACGCTCTTGTACCAAAATAAATTGGTATCAGATAGAAACCGTAAATCCACAAGTCCTCAAGGTATCCGACAACCTGAGCTCTGATACCAAAAATAAATTGTCACGCCCCGTGACCTAAGAGCCGCTGATCCAATAGAAAATCGGAGAACACCTCCCCTGTCCGGCGGACAATTTACACATACATAACACAAGTATAATAATACCACGCAGTTTATATGGGCCTCAGGCCTCAAATCTAAATGGAATAACAATCTATATGGCAATATGCAAATAGAACCAAAACCCGAACTTACCTGAGCTGCCAGGGGACAGGAACGCAGCAAAAACCACACACATAGTCCAACAATGGACTCAAAAGTACAATCCTATAAAACAAGTCACAAACTACAAGTCCACGATAATCCAAAACAAACGAAATAAAGCATAACATGGTCCAAAGACATAAAGTAACATATTAAAACCAGATCGGGTGAAATCATAAGGACGGGACTAGCGACTCGGACCCTCCTGGCAGATATCAACTTGAAATCAAAAATGTATGGCAACGGTGTGAGTCCATAAACTCAGCGAATACTCAGCAGATATGCATAGTACGTTATAATAACAATAAAAGTCCATGCTAATACAGTCTCATATGAATCATAGTCAAGGGTATACACTAAAGATACTATATAAAGGTACATACCCGAATCCATCTATCCTGCAGAGGGTGAAATAAATCCCTATGGAACAAGTATAACATATAATCCAAAGTAGACAAATCTCCAATATATGCATGTCAACCAAGTGCAGAAATCAAATACAGCAAACAATGCACGATGCAAAATATGCACATGATGTAATGATATGTGTCACCCCTGACACCAGTCAGATCATCATCCACCAGTCATAAATGGACGTCCGAAAGGGTAGAGCTATGACAACTGTACGCACCCTGCTATCACTGCTCCTGAGTGACCGAGTGGACAGGATGCTGGCGGAGGTCACTCTCCTACCCCAAGCAATGGGGGAGTCTAGCTCTCATCTTCTCGTGTCTCAGGACGAGAAGGGATCCCTGGCTGTTACCACGCACCGGAACCACCCTCTAAATAGTGACCGTGCGGAGCAATACAGGGCAAATGCACACACCCTATGGTAGCCACTACCCCTGAGTGGATGTGTGTGCATATCCTCATGTAACTGACGATGGGCTCAGACTACATAGGAGCCGATGATCGTCAGCATGCAACAATGCAATGATTGTGCATGACTCAAACACATATAACACCCACCAAGTCCTCAACTAACACGTCAGTGTGCTAGGTATAGGTCTGAATCCTATATCATGGGATACAAGTAATCTACTAGGTATACTGAAAAAGTAACCAGTGATCTATCAATGTCAAAATGCAAGAGGGAACATATCAATACATCTATGCACACATATATATATACATGGCAACTATTGAGACTGTATGAAGCTAAACGGGAGATAACCTCAAGGATAAGCAACATATATCAAATACAGGTATACTAGGACAAATACAGCATATAATCTTACTGTTATTATAACAAACCATGCATAGCAATATGACAATATCTAAAAGATAAGTCAAGGGTACCCGCCTCAATCGTAAGATGTTCGTATCAGAAAGAACCTCCCGTCCGATAATCAGCAATGCTAAATCCAATCAATGCCCTGTATCAAAGGCATAATGTTTAGCTACAACAATATGTAACTTATATCTATACGAACTGTCTCTAGTAATTAGGATCGTTCTAATTATCATCGTTTCATCTTATTAACCATAATTAGATGATTAACTCTTAATTAAGATCACTCATTCGTCAAATCAAATCCACCCCGTTCATTAACCCTAAGTTAATCAATTACCAAATTAATTAAGCCTATGCACCAATCCCAAAGTACCAATTTAGAGCATCCAAGTTCTTAATACAAATCTGCTATCAAGGATGACATTCCAAAATGAAAAACAAAACAATTTCCAAAAGTACCAACTCCACCTTCTGATCCAAACACAAATCCAAACACCTAAATTCTACTGATCCAAGTGAAACATCAATTTTATCTTATTAATCCAAACTTCTAAAAACTGAGCTATCCTAAAGCTCCATACAAATAATTCAAAATCTATCCAATAACATAGATCTTTCCACATCATTGTCTCAATAGAAAATTAATCAAAACACCTTACCGTGGTTGCGCCAACCAAGCTCCCACAAAATCTGAAACTGCAACAAAAGCCCAGCTGCAACGATTTTCCAAAAGGAGATCTTCCACGATGAGCCACTTTAATACACACCCTAATAGTGGATGGTCGTCGATAAGGTCCAGGGAATTCCTTGATCGACATAAACCAACAGATCCAGAAACCTAGTCAAGCTTAAACAAACACAAACCAATCCTCTATCAATTAAACTCATGACAGGGAGTAGATCAAGGAATACCTCAAGACCACCAAGGAGCAACACTTATAGATCACGCCAATTCCTACAGCAAATCTCATCTATTCTAATCAAACTCACAGTAAATCAAAACTACAAAGAAAAACCAAATCCACCTCCCCAATCTATGCCAATAGCTCAATCCAAACAAAAACTATACATGATAAACACTCCAATCCAGAATTCGAATAATAGAACCAAGATCAAACTCCAAAAACATCAGGAAACCAAGATCCATTCACAACCTATCAACCAAAGCAACAGCCTTACCCAAATGGTGTCGTCGACATTTGCTCCGCCAAGATTCGACGTCGGCGTTGCTCCTCCACCCATGGCTGATCGGAGAACTGGTGGCGACGATTCGTGGGGCGAAGAGGCGCATCGCCACCAATGATCGGGAGGTGGGTGGTCGCGAGATGAGGGATTAAAACCCGGCAGCGGGGGATCAGGTGGATCGGCTGCACCAGGCAGAGATCGGGAGAAGGAGCCGATCGGCAGTGATGTCCGGGACTAGGGCACGCGGAGGGAGGAAACGCGAAGGGGAGGAAGGAGACGAGTCGGCTACTCGGCTGCGGTTTAGGGCAGGCGTCGGGTGTCTATGCGGCTAGGGCACGCGAGAAGCAAAAGGGAGAAGCCAAGTTATAAAAGGGTGGATCTTTTGAAAAAAGATCCCTTAATTTTTTGAAATTCGACTCAACCTTTAGGGTAAATGTTTTAACTATTTAATCCTCCACTATATTTTAATCCACCTCCATAAATCTCTAGGATTAGATTATTTGCCCTTCCGTAATTTAAGAGTTTACCTGTAAACCTTGATAAGTTTTAAGTTTTTTTTACAATACAGACCCTTGGGCTCCTCCCGTAGGCCGGAAACCTTACACTCTATCCGGAAAAATCTCAAAAAAATTTCTGGTCCGGATTTTTGAATTGCCGTATTTTACAGTTATAGTTCAGTAAACTGAAAATTAAGCTCTTTCGCTACCGATGCCCGGTGTGGATTATACTTCGGAGCAGAGGGTCGTCGTCGGCGCTTCAATCTCGAGATGGGAGGTTTCCAGAGCAGAGCGCTTGAGTCGAAGAGCGTAGTAGCGTTGGAAAGATGTGTTGAGAAGCCTTGGGGGTCGAGGGCTATTTATAGCAGTCCTGGTGGCGCCCTGGATGTTGGGGGCGCCCTCTATGTGGCCTTCGATCCGCAACAATATTGGTCAACCTTTATCCCTCAAGGATCGGGCTGAGGTTTAACTGGGGGCGCTCGGGACGCAGGGGCGACCGGGTTGACTCGGTCCGTTGGCTTCTCACTGAGTTAAACTCTATCCACTTCGTTGGCTTTAGTCCGGGCGCCCGGGAGCACGGGGGCACCCGGGAGCATGGGGGCGCCCGGGAGCTAGGCTTTCGAAGCGATTTCTTGCCTAACTCTTGTATGGCTTTGACTTAGGGCGCCCGGGACCTCCCGGGCGCCCAACCCAGCTGCTGCCTCTCTCCTTTGAGGCATTCTGAGCTGCAGACACTCGTTCCTTCGGTCCTGCATCCACGGTTAGTACTAAACATGATAAAGCAAGTATGTTAGTGAGACTTACAGCCGTAGCTGTCTTCGTTCTAACTTTGGGTCTCTAAAATGGAGCCCTAGGTCAAACCGACACCTACTGTTCCCTCGACGGGGAACGCGTCCTCACCTACTCCTCTCAGGAGAATTTACATGTTGCCAACCGGCTCCTGCGATTGGACTTTTGCCCAGCAGTCCTTCGCCAGGTGCCTAGCTGTCCTTCACCAGGTCTTCAGTACCAAGCAGTCCTTCACCTGGTGCCTAGCAGTCCTTCGCCAGGTCTTCAGTACCAAGCAGTCCTTCGCCTGGTGCCTAGCAGTCCTTCGCTAGGTCTTTGACTCCTAGCAGTCCTTCACTAGGTGCCCAGCAGCCCTTCGCCAGATCTTAGGGTCCCGATGCCTAGCTGTCCTTCGCTAGGTGCCTAGCAGTCCTTCGCTAGATGCCTAGCAGTCCTTCGCTAGGACTTCAATCTGCACACTCAAGCAGCATGTTTAGATAAACATAACATCTTAACTTTTGAACCCTTTGCCATTATCAAAACACAGGTTCGACTTGGGTGCTGTCTGCACCAACAATCTCCCCCTTTTTGATTTATGGCAACCCGATTCAAAATGTTAAGTTAATCAAGACAGGTTATATAACAGTTTAGTTTCCTCCCCTTGGAAGGAATCTCCCCCTAGGTTTTTCAAAGGTTCATGGGGGTTTAAAAAATTTCTAAGTCTAAAGATGGAGTTAATTTTTCAATACTTAGAATATTTTTCAAAAGAAATTTTAGAAAAATATTTTTCTAAAAGAATTTGGTTGGGCACTTTGGAAAATTTATACTTAGAAAAAATTCCAAGAAAAAATTTCTAAAATATCTTCTGAAGTTTTAAGTTCTTAGAAACACTTAAAAATTTTCAATCTCTTTAGTACTTTAGAAGCTTTATTCTTAGAAACTTTTCTATTAGAGAAGTTTAGAAATAAGTACTTAGAGACATTTTGAACATAGCTTAAAAAACCGCTCGGGTCAAGTACTTAGAACCAGTTTTGAAATTAACTTAGGTTAAGTACTTAGACAAAAAATAGTTTTTGAAAAACTTGGATTAAGTACTTTGAACAGTTTTGAATACTTTTTGAAGAAAGGATAAAGTTTTAAAAATTTATTTTGAATTTTGAATTTTGAAAAAAAATTGAATATTGAAATTTTGAAAAAAAAACTTTAAACAAATTTTTAATCTTTTCCACCAAAAATTAAAACAATTCGAAGAAAATCCGAAAAATTATCAAATTGGTGGTTGCACCAAATTTGAGCTTCCCCGCTCTGATACCACTTGTTGGATCGAGAAGAACGATAGAGGGGGGGTGAATATCGTTAAACATTTCGGATTTAGAGAGAGAATGCACAGCGGAAAATTAACACGAAAACCAAGCACGAACCAAGTAAAATCCCTTGTGTTCGTGCTTGGTTTTCGTGTTAATTTTCCGCTATGCATTCTCTCTCTAAATCCAAAACGTTTAATAATATTCACCCCCCTCTATTGTTCTTCTCGATCCAACAAGTGCTATCAGAGTGGGGAAGCTCAAATTTGGTGCAACCACCAATTTGAGAATTTTTCAAATTTTCTTCGAATTGTTTTAATTTTTTCTTTGAAATTTTATCGTTAATCGAGACCGGTGCAACACCACTCGATAAATATTTTTTTGTCCCGCACTGCTAATCCAAGACCAAGTCTTGGGACATTTTTTTCTTTTCTCTTCCTTCAGTAAATCCTTAATGGCCATGCAAGAGGGCTTCAGTACCGCAAGACCACCACTCTTCAGCGGGGAGGATTTCTCCTACTGGAAGAGTAGGATGGAGGTCCACCTGAAAACTCAGGTGGACATGTGGATCATAATCCAGTCCGGACTGGAAACACCGAAGAATGCTGACGGAGTACAACAATCTTACACTGATTGGGACGCTTCGCTCAAAAAGAAAATTGAAGCTGATGCCAAAGCGACCCAAATGCTCCAATGTGGCCTAACTAAAGAGGAGCTAAATCGGGTGGGTCCATTCAACAGCGCAAAGGAACTCTGGGGTAAGCTGATTGAATTACACGAAGGAACCTCCGACACCCGAATCAGCAAGAGGGACCTTTTGCTGAACAAGCTCTACACCATCAAGATGAACGACGGCGAGTCTGTAGCTCAGCTCCATGCCAGAATTCAGGAGTTGATGAACGGTCTACACACCATCGGTCACAAGGTAGAAAACTGTGACCTGATAAGGTACGCCCTTAACGCATTCCCAAGAAACACATTGTGGGCATCTATGGTAGATGCGTACAAAGTTTCAAGGGATCTTTCGAAAATTAAGTTAGATGAACTATTTTCTGAATTAGAATTGCATGAGCAGACTAACTACAATCTGGCCGAGAAAGGCATCGCTTTTGTTGCAGGTAAAGCTGGAAGGCAACCAAGAAGAAGCCTCAACCTGCACCCGAGTCTGATTCAGACTCAGACTCAGAAGACAGTGAGGGAATTCGACCAAAGCTGGTTCGGCTAGCCCGGGACTACTACAAAGAACTAAAGAACCAGACTAACAGAAGGAAAGCCAGCCGAAGAAAGGAAGAACTAGCTGAACCCTCAAATGAAAAGAACAAACCAAACGTGACCTATTACAAGTGCAAGAAGAAGGGTCACTACAAGACTGAATGCCCCAATCTGAAGGAAACAAAAAAGACGAGAAAGAAGAAGGCACTTCAGGCAACGTGGGACAAGTCCTCCTCCTCCGAAGAAGAAGAGATCCCACAGTCGAACCTGCTCGCACTAACCGCCTAAGAAGAAATCGAGACCGAGGCAGAATCAGAGCCGGACGACGGCAAACTTACATTTTCAGAGGATGGAGAAATAATTGTAAGTGTTTTTTTTCTAGAAATCAGTTAAATGAATTAATTACGTATCTTTCTCGAAAATTGGAAAAAGCTAAACTCCGAGTCGAATCTCTCCGACAGGAAGTAAAACTCCTGAAAGAGGGAGCTGACTCTGGATCCTTAACTGAGAAGGTTCAAGAAGGAACCTCTATTCAAGTTGAAAACATGAGAAAGAGAACTCCTCCTTGAAAACTCAAGTCAAGGACCTAAGAGCAGCCTTAGAACGGTTCACTTCTGGTTCCAAGGGTATTGACATGATTCTTAGAAAACAGAAGTCAGTTCTAAATCGATCCGGATTAAGCTATAGAACCAAATCTAGACAAAGATCCTACTATGCTGTACTGAACCAGTCCAGACCTAAAATTCAGGCATGGGTACCCAAACTGTGCCTAAACAAACAAACAGGATCAAATCAGTATTCGATCCCCAAGGACAAGATTCACATCTTGCCGAACCATTATCGCGGCTTTAGTCTAGGGGGAGCCAAATTAAAAACAATATTTATAGTTAGATAAATTTCAATTCTTGTTTTCAAATTGCATGATTGCTTGTTTATTTAATTTCTGCAATTTACCATGCTTAGACTTAGGGCTGGTTAGTTTAAGGACTGAACCAACTTAACTGAAATTTGAACAACATAGTATTGGGTGGCGGTGAGATAATAGTACGTTAGGGAAGCCAATTCTAATAAGGTCAAGTATACTCTACTTGGTCTCTTTAGACTGGTGAAACTAGCCAAAGATACGATCCAAGACCCAAACTAGTTAGACCAGAATTTCTCAAAAAATAATTTTGAAAATGAAATTTCATTAAAAGGCTTTGTCAAGGAAAGGGTTGATGATCCAATAAGGCTACGGCCAAAGAAGGCCTAGTGTCTCGCCAACACATGGAAGCCGATTTTTGAAATTCAAATTCAAATTATTCTTTGTCAAATTTGAATCTAACACAAATTTTCAGTTAATTGTAGATTCAAACATTTTTTTTAAATAAACTCAAGAGCAACTGTCTTCAAAATTAATTTAACTTTTTCAAAATAATTCTATCTATTAAAACCTGTCTCACAAAACCTATAAGGCTAACGTGATTGATAACTCTAGAATGGGTGAGATGGTAAAAATCAACTTAATTGAAATTTATTGTTTAAATAACATTAAATCTTGTAGTTTAGAACGGAGTTGACCTAATAGCAGTCAAACCATGGTCAAAGTAGTCAAACCATAGTCAAAGCAGTCAAATCATGTCATACCATGGTCAAAATAATTAAACCATGGTCAAATGGTCAACAAAACATCAAAGTTGTCAATTCGAACCAAATCCGGGCGCCCGTGACTCCTCGGGCGCCCCCCACAATACTTTCACTTCGTTCAAGGCAGAAAAACTGCCATGACACCCTAACCAGGGCGCCCCGGCCCTTGCGGGCGCCCTCAGGACCGGTCAAAGGCAGCAAAGCTGCCATCCCAGTCTGACCGGGGCACCCGGGCCATCACGGGCGCCCCCGACCAGCATTAGGTCACTGCCAAAGGCAGTAGACACTATCCCGGGCGCCCGATACCTCCCGGGCGCCCAACCCAGCTGCTGCCTCTCTCCTTTGAGGCGTTCTGAGCTGCAGACACTCGTTCCTTCGGTCCTGCATCCAGGGTTACTACCAAACCTGATAAAGCAAGTATGTTAGTGAGTCTTACAGCCGTAGCTGTCTTGGTTCTGACTTTGGGTCTCCAAAATGGAGCCCTAGGTCAAACCGACGCCTACTGTTCACTCGACGGGGAATGCATCCTCACCTACTCCTCTAAGGAGAATTTTCCTATTGCCAACCGGCTCCTTCGGTTGGACTTTTGTCCAGCAGTCCTTCGCCAGGTGCCTAGCTATCCTTCGCCAGGTCTTCAGTATCAAGCAGTCCTTCGCCAGGTCTTTAATACCAAGCAGTCCTTCGCCTGGTGCCTAGCAGTCCTTCGCCAGGTCTTCAGTACCAAGCAGCCCTTCGCCTGGTGCCTAGTAGTCCTTCGCTAGATCTTTGACTCCTAGCAGTCCTTCACTAGGTGCCCAGCAGCCCTTCGCCAGATCTTAGGGTCCCGATGCCTAGCAGTCCTTCGCTAGGACTTCAATCTGCACACTCAAGCAGCATGTTTAGATAAACATAACATCTTAACTTTTGAACCCTTTGCCATTATCAAAACACAGGTTCGACTTGGGTACTATCTGCACCAACATTCTTGTAATATCTTTTGTAACATTTGCGTTCATATAGAATTGCCCGCAGTAAACTGTCAACGACCGTGGGCCTTGGAGTAGGAGCCGACCGTAACTCCGAACCAAGTAAAATCGCTTGTGTTCGTGCTTGGTTTTCTTGTTAATTTTCTGCTATGTATTCTCTCTCTAAATCTGAAACGTTTTACGATATTCGCCCCCCCCTCTATCGTTCTTCTCGATCCAACAAGTGGTATCAGAGCGGGGGTAGTTCAAACTTGGTGCAACCACCAGTTTGTAAGTTTTTTTTTGGATTTACGAAATTTTCCATTTTATTTCTTTTCTTTTTCATTAATCGAGGTTGGTGCAACACCACTCGATCTTTATTTCAAATAAATAATATCTGTGGGTGGATTTATTTCAATTTTGAATTCTTATTTTTTCACCATAAGTCAGAATTGATAAAACAATCAAGTTTTGAAGATTTGTCATAAATTTTTTTTAATTAATTTATTATTTTTTTCTCGTAATTCGTGCTACCTTAATTCGAGCAAATTTTTTCTCAAACATTGAATTCCTATTATTTTTCATTAATCAAAATATTCATTTTCTAAAAATTTGTCTCAAACTTTTTATTATTATTTTTTTATTATTCTGCCTCGAAATTCATGCAATATTTATTTTGGGCTATTTTCTCCCGCACTACTAATGCAAGACCAAGTCTTGGTACATTTCTATTTTATTTGTGTGCAAGATTTATCCTTAATGGCCAATCAAGATTGGAACAGTGGTCGTCCGCCTCTATTCTCTGGCGAGAACTTTAGAGCCTGGAAGGGTTTAATGGAATCTCACCTAAAGGCCCATCTAGATCTATGGATGATAATCCAAACGGGATTTACAGTACCTACAGAAATTACATGGGACCAACTCGATGAACCAACCCTGAGGAAGATCGAGACAGATGCAAGGGCTACTGCAATCCTACAATGTGGCCTAACCAATGAAGAATTGAAGTGGGTCAGATCTTTCAACTGTGCCAAAGAGATGTGGGAAAAGCTAATCAATCTACACGAAGAGAGCTCCGATATTGAGATCTTAGAAGACTTTGCATTTTCGGCTCAAGCACAAGCAGCTGAGACAGACTCGAACCCCGACGTCGAAATCGAACCAGAATTAGACGATGAATTTTCTGAGACAAAATCGGTAACTAATTTTGAATCATTTTCTGAATTAAGGTTAAATAATCAAGCTGATACTGCAATGGTCGAGGAAGGTATAGTTTTCATTGCAGGGAAAACTCCAAGAGAACTGCAAAAGAGGCATCAACCAGTACCTAAGTCCAACTCAGACTCAGAACTTGATGACGAAGAAGGAGATCCTCGGAAACTGGTCCGGTTGGCTCGCGACCACTACAAAATACTGAAGAAACAATCAAGTAAAAGAAAGATGGCTAAAATCAAGGGGGAGACCTCCAAAAAGAAATCTAAAGGTAAATTTACAGTATTTGAAAATCCATTATTTACCTTGAATAATATGATTGAACCTTATAAATTAGTTAAAGCAAACATTAGTAAATTGGAACAAGAAGATGAAATATTGAAAAATAAGGTCAAAATGCTAGAAAGCCTAATTCACAATCTTGCTAATTCTAAAAACCCAGAATATCATTACAATTATGACGTGACTTAGATGATTACTTTTCTTGCTTGTTTATTTTATTATGCTTAGATGTAGGATTGTTTAGATTAAGGACCTGATTAACTGAAATTTGAACAACATAGTATTGGGTGGAGGTGAGATGATAGTACGTTAGGGAAGCCTCTTCTAATAAGGTCAAGTATACTCTACTTGGTCTGTTTAGACTGGTGAAACTAGCCGAAGCTACCGATCCAAGACCCAAACTAGTTAGACCAGAATTTGTCAACAAGTAATTTTGAAAATGAAATTTCACTAAAAGGCTTTATCAAGGAAAGGGTTGATGATCCAATAAGGCTACGACCAAAGAAGGCCTTGTGCCTCGTCAAAACCTGGAAGCAAATTTTTGAAATTCAAATTCAGTTTACTCTTTGCCAAATTCGAATCTAATATAAATTTTCAGTTAATCTTAGATTCAAATATTCTTTTTCAAAATAAAGTTAAAATTAATTGTTTTTCAAAAATTAATTTAACCTTTTAAAATTAACCATGTTTTTTTCAAACTTAAAATTTTCATTTTTGTTAAAGCATCTCACAAAACAGATAAGGTAACCTGTCTTGTCACTTAGAACTGGGTGAGATGTCTATGACCTAATTATATAGTTCAATACTTTTTACTAAGTCTTGATTGAATTAATACTAAGATCTAGGACTTGATTGGGTCAATCATTGGTAAAACCAAGTCAACATAGTCAAACCTAGTCAATACTGAAGAACCTTCAAGCACTTAGATAAAGTCAGACGAGTCGGATACAAGGGGAGTTTTTTAAATATTTTTCAAAAAATTTAGATTTTTTCAAAAACCTTATGCTCTAAAATTTAGTATCATCTCAAAATAAGGTTTTCAAAAATTTGATTCAAAAACCCTAGTATATTACTATATCTTTGAAAAATTATTATCATTTCAATATGTTCACCGAAAACTGTACTATCATTCCAAATTGTGTTGAAAATTACCATATTGTTATTCATAACTATTCTTTTGATTTTGACAAACCCTAAAGATACAAAGGAAGTCTACTTCATGATCTACAAGGACTCCTAGGAAGTGTCAAATTTAGGGGGAGTCTAAATTGAAAGAAATTATTTCTAACAATTATTTTTCAAAATTATTAGATAATTCTTATAATTTGAATCAAACCTTAAGACTCAGAGGAAGATAGCTTGTAGTCAACAAGCTTCCTAGGACGGGGTCAAGTTTAGGGGGAGATCAAATTAAAAGAATTATTGAATATTTTTCAAAATTATATGTTTTCATACACTGCACTCTTAAAATCCTGTTGAAAACATAAATAAATTTTCTTTCAAAATACTATTCTCTTAAATCATTTTGCTAATATATATACCATTAGTTTCAAAATTTTGCTTGACTTTGAAATACTTTTAAAATCCTTTTAGAATACTTTTGAAAATAATACTTACTTGACATTGAAAAATTTTCCAGGCCACTTAAGAAAATATCCTTGTAGTAAACAAGGGTTCCTAAGATTGTGTCAGACTGGAAAAGAAACCTAGTCAAGTAAAATATTATGGTTTCAAAATGCATAACATTTTTTTCAAAAAGTACTTATATTTTTCAAAAAATACATAATCTTCAAAAAGTACTTATATTTTTCAAAAATACATAATCTTCAAGAGTACTTATATCTTCAAAAATGCATAATATCTTTCAAAACTACTTCTATATAATGTTTTCAAAAGTACTAATATTTTTCAAGGCAATAGTGTTCTAAGTGCGTGAATTTTCTAAAAGACTTGCCTACAAATACAATTTTTTTTAATACCTTTCAAAGTGGAGTTTTGCAATTTAAAGCTTTTTGCTATGCTTTCAAGAATTATGCTAAGTATTTTTATATTTTCAAGACTCTTAAGCTCTGATACACAAATTTTAAAATTTCTTTCAAAATATATTTTTCAAAAGTTCTTTATTGATATACAGCCAAGGGGGAGAGTTGAAAAAGTGAAATTAAATTCTTCCTTTTTCCCCTTTTTAATGAAAGTTTATCTTAGAAATGGTCTAAGGAGAAGAATTTCACATTAAGGGGGAGAGAAAGGAAATTTTTTTAATTTTTTTTATCTCTTTTTCAAAAAGTGCTTTAAAAATTTCTAAGTATTTCTAAGTGTTTCAAAAAATTTTTAAATGCATGTTTTTTCCTAAGTAAAATATTCCTTAGTAAACAAAGTTTGCTGAGCAAAACCATTGGAAATTTTTGGGCAAATATTTCTAAGTAAAGTTTTCTTAGTAAACAAATCCTTGTTTTGGCAAAAACTTGTCCATTTAATGAATTTTTTAAAAATAGTTTTAAATGCACAAAATATGTTCCAAAGAAATTTTTCTATGTGTGCAAAAGTTGAAATTTTTAAAGGAAAGTTGTTTTCAAAATGTTGGCTAAGTAGGCTACTGTTAAGTTTTTTCTTGAAAATTATGTTTTTGAAGTTTTTTAAATATCCTAAAATATAAGGAGAAGAGTTGTCACGTTTTAATTAAAGTTTTTCTTGACAACTATGTTTTTGGGAAATTGTTAAATCCATGACTTGAATTTACTTTAGTAAAACTCCCTATTAGAAACCTTGTTCGTCCATGTATATTTTTGATATATGTCAAAGGGGGAGGAAAGGTCAATGTTAAGAGTTTTAAGTGTTTTATAACACAAGTATTCAGGGTTTTAGGGGGAGTATGAGAAATAAAGAATTTTTTTATCAACTCTACATTTATTCTGTTCATAAACAGTTATACTTCATTGTTTACCTTATGTTCTTAACTATTATAAGTTTTTAACATAACTTTGAATTGTGTTGCCATAAATCAAAAAGGGGGAGATAGTTGGTGCAGGAAGCACCATATTGAACCTTGTTTTGATATTGGCAAAGGATTCAAAGTTAAGTTTATTTGTGATCTAACGAAGTTACTTAAGTGTGCAGAATGAAGTCCTAGCGAAGGGCTGCTAGGCACCTGGTGAAGGACTACCAGGAAACAAAGACCTAGCGAAGGGCTGCTAGGCACCTACCAAAGGACTGCCAGGATACAAAGTCCTAGCAAAGGACTGCTAGGCACCTGGCGAAGGACTGCCAAGATACAAAGCCCTAGCGAAGGACTACTAGGCACCTGGCGAAGGAATGTCAGGATTCAAAGCCCTAGCGAAGGACTGCTAGGCACCTGGCGAAGGACTGCCAAGATACAAAGCCCTAGCGAAGGACTGTTAGGCACCGGGTAAAGGACTGCTTGGTATCGAAGACCTAGCGAAGGACTGCTAGGCATCGGGCGAAGGACGGCTTGGTACCTAAGCCCTAGCGAAGGTCTGCTAGGAAAAAGTCCAACCGGAGAAGCCGATTGGCAAAAGGTAAACTCTCTTGAGAGGAGTAGGTGAGGACGCATTCCCCGTCAAGGGAACAGTAGGCATCGGTTCGACCTAGGGTTCCATTTTGGAGACTCAAAGTCAGAACCAAAACAGCTAAGGCTGTATAATCATAACATATTCTAGTTTTATTGTATTTGAAACTAACCCTGGATGCATGACCAAAGGAATGAGTCTCTGCAGCTCAGAACGCCTCAAGGAGGAGAGGCAGTAGCTGAGTAGGGCGCCCCGGAGGTCCCGGGCGCCCCCAAGGTCAAGGCAAAGCAGTAAACAAAAAAGCGCTTCAAAGGCTTACTGGGCAAGGGCGCCCCCTGTGTCCCGGGCGCCCCCAGCGTCCCGGGCACCCCCAGTGCCCAGGGCCCCCTGGTTTCAAGCCAACGAAGTGAACCGGCCGAGAAGCCAATAGACCAAGTCAACCGGGGCGCCCCCAGCGTCCCGGGCGCCCCCATAGTCAAATCTCAGCCCTACTCGAGCGGGATAAGGGCTGACCGAGATTGTTGCGGATCGAAGGCCAAGTTTTTGATAGTTTTTCATAACTTGCTAAATCTCGTAAAAGTCCTAATTTTAAGTTTATGGATTCATTTTAATTGGCTAAACTGTTTAGAAAATTGGTATAGAGTATAGAAATGGTGTCATGATCCTATTTGGCTCGAAAGTATAGGTTTGGTGGAGCTTTGAAGCAAGTGCCGAAACCTGAAAAACCAGATTTCAGGCTATCAGTCGACTGATACAGTATCAGTCGACTGATACAGTATCAGTCGACTGATACCCGACAGTTCAGTTGGGTGAGGCAGGTTTCAATAAGTGTCGTTTTGCGAGTTTTTGAGAAAGGAAGTGTGACATGGTATCATGCATGACTACTTAAGTTAGAATATCATTCTTAGATGAATTTAAAAGAAAAAAAAGATTTCCGCATTTCTTTTAGTCATGTATTAGAGTCGAGAAGTAGAGAAAAGTAACGATCCGTCTAAGGTAGAAGAAGGCGGGTCGCTACAGTTGGTATCAGAGCAGTTCCCATTCTCCAGCATCACACACACATCAGCATCAGCCTTGCCGTCTTCAAGTAAGAAAGCTTTAAGTTTCAGTTTTTCTATTGCTCCTTTATTTAATTGTAGTATAGAGAAATGCTTAAGTACTTACTCATATGTGCATAGAACAAGGAAGCATGTTTAATACCTTAGTATCACGGAATCATGTTTAATCCCTAGAATGGGTATTAGAGAAATGCTTAAGTACTTACTTGATTTGCCCAAAAGTAAGTTTTGGGATTATGGCACGCAAGGTGCTTGATAAAAGTTTTGAGTAAGACCAAGGTCTTACTAAGCCCTAGAACGAGTTCTAGGACTAAGAAATGAGATAAGAATCAAGACCAAGGTCTTGTTATATCCTAAAGCAAGTTTGGGAACATTACCATTAAGTGTTAAGTTATACATTTGAGGACGTCCTAGAAAGGCCCAGAACGAGGAGCAAGCTCCTAGAGGGCAAGAGGCAACAGAGTCAGTACCCCCACCAAATCTCTTAGACGTGGTGGCTCAGTTACAAAGACAGTTAGCAGAACAACAGCAAGTTATTGCCACTAGGATGGCTAACTAGCAGGTCGTTATTATTACCTCGCCGGTGGCGAATGTAGTGGCACCAGTTGTGATCGAAGACCCATCGATTACATCTGTAGTCCGGCAAGGGGGGTAAGGCAAGAAGCGTACCTCATTCAGTAGAAGAAACTGAAGCCAGGGATCTTCCCAGGCACAAGCAAACCATGGGATGCTTAAGCATGGTTCAAAACGTTGGAAAGAATAGTAGGGCTACTGGACTGGCATGAGGTAGAGAAGATAAAGTGTGCATCTTTATGCCTTACGGGAGATGCTAGAATATAGTGGGAGAGAATCAAGGCCAAGAGAAATGTCAGCCAGATGGCATGGGCCGACTTCGGGACTGAGTTCTCCGAAGAACACTTTCACATGCAAGTAACCAACAAGCATTATGATGAATTCACGGAGTTCAGACAAGGAGAACTATCCGTGGATGAAGCAGTGAAGATGTTTAAGCGGTTAGCTCATCTGTGCCCAGAGCTAGTTAGCACAGGAAAAAAGATGGTTATGCTAATGCTCACGATGTTAAGGCCTGAGATAGCGTTAAAGAGGGCTAGCAGTGTTAAGAGGCCACAAACCTCCGAAGAACTAATAAGTGGTGCTTTGACCACTGAGCACTACTTAAACAGTATAAAGGCCACCAGAAAGGTTGAACGACGAAGTTCTTAACAACCTTACCGTCAGGGGAAGTAATGGCCTCTACTCAGAGGCTAAAGGCAGTACCAATCTGGATTTCCAACCGAGAGCTCTATAGTGACTTGACAGTCCTTGAGATGAAGGATTATGAAGTCATTTTAGGGATGGATTTCCTCAGTAAGTACAGCGCTTCAGTGGACTGCCGTAGAAGGAAGGTGGTTTTCAGCCCAGAAAGAGAACCACCATTCGAGTTTCAAGGAGCCCCAAAGAGGAAGACTCAGAAATTCCTCTCAGCCTTGGCAGCCCACCAGATGCTAGAGCAAGGGTGTGCTAGTTTTCTTGCACACATAGTGGACTCAGAAGCAAAGAAAGAACTCAAGCAGGAGGAGTACGGGTAGTCTGCGAATATCCAGAAGTGTTCCCAGAAGAACTACCTGGACTACCGCCCAACAGGGAGGTGGAATTGGAGATTGAGCTGGTGCCAGGTACCGGTCCGGTCTCAAAGGCCCCATATCGTATGTCTCCTGCAGAGCTGAAAGAATTACAAGAGCAACTCCAGGAGCTACTAGACAAGGGCTTCATTCGCCCGAGTCATTCACCCTGGGGAGCTCCTGTACTTTTCGTCAAGAAGAAGGATGGGTCTATGCGTCTGTGCATAGACTACAGAGCTCTGAACAAGGTAACCATCAAGAACAAGTACCCCCTTCCTAGAATAGATGATTTATTTGATCAACTCAAAGGGGCTACAGTGTTCTCGAAGATAGATCTGCGTTCTGGGTATCATCAGCTGAAGGTTAAAGAAAGTGACATTCCCAGGACGGCCTTCAGGACAAGATACGGCCACTACGAATTTGTAGTAATGCCTTTTGGAGTAACCAATGCTCCAGCAGTCTTCATGGAGCTGATGAACCACATCTTCAGGGAGTATCTCGATAAATTCGTCATTGTATTTATTGATGATATTCTCATATACTCACAGACTCCAGAGGACCATGCTACACACTTGAGGATAGTGCTGCAGATCCTTCAGCAGGAGAGGCTCTATGCAAAATTCTCAAAGTGTGAGTTTTGGCTAGATCAGGTGACCTTCCTAGGTCACATTGTATCCAAAGAAGGTATTCAAGTTGATCCAGCCAAGATAGAAGCAGTCAGCAACTGGTGTAGACCCAAGAATGCCAGTGAGATCAGAAGCTTCTTAGGCCTGGCAGGATATTACAGAAAATTTGTGGAGGACTTTTCCAGAATAGCCTCTCCACTCACAGCCCTGACCAGAAAGAACAGAAGTTTGAGTGGTCAGATAAATGCGAGCACAGTTCCTAGAACTGAAGAAAGATTGACTAGTGCTCCCATCCTGACTGTTCCAGAGAGTGACAAGGCCTTTGACATCTACAGTGATGCATCCAAGATGGGCCTTGGAGCTGTCCTCATGCAAGACGGTAAAGTAATAGCATATGCCTCCAGACAGCTCAAGGACTATGAGAAGAATTACCCTACACACGACCTTGAGCTAGCAGCTGTGGTTTTTGCACTGAAGCTTTGGAGACACTACCTGTATGGAGTGCAGTGCAGAATCTTCACAGACCATCAGAGTTTGAAGTACTTCTTCACTCAGAAGGATCTGAATATGAGGCAGCGCAGGTGGCTAGAGTTGGTCAAAGATTATGACTGTGAAATCCTCTACCACCCAGGTAAAGCTAATAAAGTGGCAGATGCACTGAGCAGAAAATCCTGTGCAGCACTGATGTCCCTATCATCACTGTCTCTACCACTTCAGAAAGAAATAAAGGATTTTGGAGTCGAGGTAATAATTGGGCAACTTTCTGCATTGACTCTAGAGTCAACCCTGCTTGTGGATATACAAAGAAAGCAAAGTCAAGACCCAGAGATCCAGAAGATCAAGCAGGGATCCAAGAGGCAGAAAATTCAGAGTTTCGAGTATCAGATAGTGGCATCCTCTATCTTGGAGACCGCCTTTGCGTCCCCAATGATGAGGAACTAAGAAAGAATATTTTAGAAGAAGCCCACAGTACCCCGTACTCTATGCATCCTGGTTCTACTAAGATGTACCAAGATTTAAAGCAAAGATTCTGGTGGTCTGGACTCAAGCGAGACGTGGCCAGATATATCAGTACCTGCTTGACCTGCCAGAGAGTCAAAGCAGAGCACCAGAGACCAGGAGGAGTTCTACAGCCACTTCCCATTCCAGAGTGGAAGTGGGAAGAATATCCATGGATTTTATCACAGGTCTCCAAGGACCACCCATGGACATGATGCAATATGGGTGATAGTGGATAGATTGACCAAGTCTGCCCACTTCCTAGCCATCAAGTTATCGCATTCGGTAGAGCAGTTAGCACAGCTGTACGTGAAAGAAGTAATCAGGCTTCACGGAGTTCCGAAGTCGATCGTTTCTGACAGAGATGGGCGGTTCATCTCCCATTTTTGGAGGTGTGTTCAGGACGCCCTAGGCACCAGACTTCAGTTCAGCACAGCTTTCCATCCCCAGACAGATGGACAAACAGAGAGAGTAAATCAGATTTTAGAAGACATGCTCAGGGCTTGTGCATTGGACTTTAAAGGTAGTTGGTGCAAATTTCTGTGCTTAGCTGAGTTTGCCTACAACAATAGCTATCAGGCCACCATCAGGATGGCACCTTATGAGGCATTATATGGCAGGAAATGTAGATCACCCATATGTTGGCAAGAAGCTGGTGAGAAGAAAGAGATGGAGTCAGGACTAGGCAGCCAGACTGAGCTTATAGATGAGACCGCTCAGGCTATCCAGACGATCCGCCAGAGGATTGAGACTGCCCAGAGTAGACAGAAAAGTTATGCTGACACACGCCGTAGGCCACTTGAATTCCAAGTTGGAGATTCAGTATTTCTCAAGGTCGCTCCCATGAAGGGAGTGGTGAGATTTGGCAAGAAGGGCAAGCTAAGTCCTCGCTACATAGGACCCTACAAGATCATAAAGAGGGTTGGTAAGGTAGCATATGAGCTGGACTTACCAGAGGATATGTCAGCTATCCACAGTACCTTTCATGTCTCTATGCTAAGAAGTGTATTCACGACCCTAGCCAAGTGATTCAGCCTCAGTCAGTACAGATCCAAGAAGATCTTAGTTATGAGAGCAGACCGACACAGATAGTGGACAAAGCAGTTAAGAGATTAAGAAACAAAGAAGTGCCACTAGTGAAGGTCATCTGGCAGAATCAAAAGCATGAAGAGGCTACTTGGGAACGTGAGGACAGCATGAGAGAGAGATATCCAGAATTATTCTAAGTTCGAGGACGAACTTTTCATAAGGTATGGGGGATTGTAACGCCCCAAAATTCCCATTTTTAGTTCTTAAAGTCCTTAGAATTATTTAGAAATGGTTTAGAAATATTCTAGATATTTTTAGGAATTTTTAGAATATTTTTATGGAATTTTCCGAGTCCGTTTAGTATTTTAAAAAAAAAAAAAAAAAAAAAAAAAAGGAAAAACACTTAAGGGCAGCCGGAGTTCGAACCCGCGACCACCGCGAGACCAAGAGCGCGCGCGACCAGCTGGGCTAGGGGTATCAAGCACAGCAAAGGATGGAGAGACCTTATATTTAAGGTGTAGTTAGGTTAATCCGCCCCATAAGTATAAATAGGTAATTAAAGAGAGAAGTTTTATTTTCTCTCCTCTCCAAACCCTCACGCCGACCCCTCCTCTTCTGGGCGAAACTACACCAAGCTCTAGGGGGCCGGTCAAGGCTCTTCTCCAAGAGATCTTCTAATATTCGGGATCCCCGCGACGAGAGGAACGCGTAGGCGCGAAGAATTCTCCGAGATCTCAAGTTTCTCCCGAGCTCTAGACGTCAATCTTGGTTGTAAGTCCAAGATATCAATGTAAGTACTGCTCACCTGCAGTAAGAGGCGGTTTTTCCGCAAGAATTTCCTTTAAAAGTTTTTAAAAGAGATATTTCCTTTTTGTTTAAGTTTTGCATGTGATCTTAGTTCATTATATGCTTATATATTTTATTGAGTGCCCTATATGAGATTAGGGCCAAGAAAAGCTATGAGAAAAGAAAAGAGAAGATAAAGATAAGAAAAGAAAAGGCCAAGGCCTTAAGAAATCCCCAAAAGTCAAGACTTAGGGATTTTAGCACGCAAGGTGCTCGAGAAAATGCCAAGGCATTTACAGATAAGAAAGAAAAGAAAGAAAAGCTATTTTATTTTCTAAGGCCAGTACCCGGCGTCCAAGGGCGTCGTTAAAGAAATCCAGGTGTCCAATTCCAAGGTCTTGGCCCTGGTAGACCAAGGTCTGCTCTATTAGGATTGGTGGCTCGCTACCCCAACCTTTTAGGGAACGCGCATGAGATGGTACTTACGTCTTCAGTGGATCCAAGTGATTAGTATTTTCAAGTATATGCTTTAGCAAAGTTTTCTAAAGTTTAAAGAAAGTTTTCAAAAAGTTAAAGAATAGCTAAAGTTTCAAGTTGAGCCAAGAAAAGTAAATTGAGATTTATTATTGCTTGAGTATGCATGTTTTGAGTTATACATGTTCTTAGTTTTCTTTCAAGCATATAGTATCTCATATGATTTTCATATTGTTCTAGAAGCATGTTTGCACATTTCGAGATTTTGTGAGCTAGATAGTACTTACTAAGCTTTTTGCTTACTAGTTGCATTTCCTCTTATTGCAGATAAAGGTAAAGGCAAGCAATTCTGAAGGAAGACGACGAGGCGGTGCTGAGTAGAGTGTGTGTGGTGGCTGATTTTGGAGAGATCTTTGAGACGAGACAATTTAGTTATTTGAATTCAATGTTTAAGTTTATTCAAATTTAAGTTCTTGCTTTATGGAGTTTAGCGAACATTTAAGTTTTGGATAGTTTTACATGCTCAATTCTTAGAGTAAAGATTCCATGTCATTTCATTTAGCTTATATATTCTTATGTTTGCATTGGATAAGTAGAAATGTGAGTAGTTGAGAATATTGATACTTTGTTGGAGAAATAGATGTTTGTGCCAAGATAGTACTAGTTCCTCTTTGAATCAAGTTTTTATTGCTTAAATATGTCTAGAAAAGTTGCATTCATATTCCATAATGCTTTAGCGATGTTATAGAATCTTGCATGATGAGTTTAAATGGTTAGAAGCAAAGTTTGGTACAAACTCTAGACTAAAGTTTTTGATAGTTTTTCATAACTTGCTAAATCTCGTAAAAGTCCTAATTTTAAGTTTATGGATTCATTTTGATTGGCTAAACTGTTTAGAAAATTGGTATAGAGTATAGAAATGGTGTCATGATCCTATTTGGCTCGAAAGTATAGGTTTGGTGGAGCTTTGAAGCAAGTGCCGAAACCTGAAAAACCAGATTTCAGGCTATCAGTCGACTGATACAGTATCAGTCGACTGATACCCGACAGTTCAGTTGGGTGAGGCAGGTTTCAATAAGTGTCTTTTGCGAGTTTTTGAGAAAGGAAGTGTGACATGGTATCATGCATGACTACTTAAGTTAGAATATCATTCTTAGATGAATTTAAAAGAAAAAAAAGATTTCCGCATTTCTTTAGTCATGTATTAGAGTCGAGAAGTAGAGAAAAGTAACGATCCGTCTAAGGTAGGAGAAGGCGGGTCGCTACAGTTGGTATCAGAGCAGTTCCCATTCTCCAGCATCACACACACATCAGCATCAACCTTGCCGTCTTCAAGTAAGAAAGCTTTAAGTTTCAGTTTTTCTATTGCTCCTTTATTTAATTGCAGTATAGAGAAATGCTTAAGTACTTACTCATATGTGCATAGAACAAGGAAGCATGTTTAATACCTTAGTATCACGGAATCATGTTTAATCCCTAGAATGGATATTAGAGAAATGCTTAAGTACTTACTTGATTTGCCCAAAAGTAAGTTTTGGGATTATGGCACGCAAGGTGCTTGATAAAAGTTTTGAGTAAGACCAAGGTCTTACTAAGCCCTAGAACGAGTTCTAGGACTAAGAAATGAGATAAGAATCAAGACCAAGGTCTTGTTATATCCTAAAGCAAGTTTGGGAACATTACCATTAAGTGTTAAGTTATACATTTGAGGACGTCCTAGAAAGGCCCAAAACGAGGAGCAAGCTCCTAGAGGGCAAGAGGCAACAGAGTCAGTACCCCCACCAAATCTCTTAGACGTGGTGGCTCAGTTACAGAGACAGTTAGCAGAACAACAGCAAGTTATTGCCACTAGGATGGCTAACTAGCAGGTCGTTATTATTACCTCGCCGGTGGCGAATGTAGTGGCACCAGTTGTGATCGAAGACCCATCGATTACATCTGTAGTCCGGCAAGGGGGGTAAGGCAAGAAGCGTACCTCATTCAGTAGAAGAAACTGAAGCCAGGGAACTTCCCAGGCACAAGCAAACCATGGGATGCTTAAGCATGGTTCAAAACGTTGGAAAGAATAGTAGGGCTACTGGACTGGCATGAGGTAGAGAAGATAAAGTGTGCATCTTTCTGCCTTACGGGAGATGCTAGAATATAGTGGGAGAGAGTCAAGGCCAAGAGAAATGTCAGCCAGATGGCATGGGCCGACTTCGGGACTGAGTTCTCCGAAGAATACTTTCACATGCAAGTAACCAACAAGCATTATGATGAATTCACGGAGTTCAGACAAGGAGAACTATCCGTGGATGAAGCAGTGAAGATGTTTAAGCGGTTAGCTCATCTGTGCCCAGAGCTAGTTAGCACAGGAAAAAAGATGGTTATGCTAATGCTCAGATGTTAAGGCCTGAGATAGCGTTAAAGAGGGCTAGCAGTGTTAAGAGGCCACAAACCTCCGAAGAACTAATAAGTGGTGCTTTGACCACTGAGCACTACTTAAACAGTATAAAGGCCACCAGAAAGGTTGAACGATGAAGTTCTTAACAACCTTACCGTCAGGGGAAGTAATGGCCTCTACTCAGAGGCTAAAGGCAGTACCAATCTGGATTTCCAACCGAGAGCTCTATAGTGACTTGACAGTCCTTGAGATGAAGGATTATGAAGTCATTTTAGGGATGGATTTCCTCAGTAAGTACAGCGCTTCAGTGGACTGCCGTAGAAGGAAGGTGGTTTTCAGCCCAGAAAGAGAACCACCATTCGAGTTTCAAGGAGCCCCAAAGAGGAAGACTCAGAAATTCCTCTCAGCCTTGGCAGCCCACCAGATGCTAGAGCAAGGGTGTGCTAGTTTTCTTGCACACATAGTGGACTCAGAAGCAAAGAAAGAACTCAAGCAGGAGGACGTACGGGTAGTCTGCGAATATCCAGAAGTGTTCCCAGAAGAACTACCTGGACTACCGCCCAACAGGGAGGTGGAATTGGAGATTGAGCTGGTGCCAGGTACCGGTCCGGTCTCAAAGGCCCCATATCGTATGTCTCCTGCAGAGCTGAAAGAATTACAAGAGCAACTCCAGGAGCTACTAGACAAGGGCTTCATTCGCCCGAGTCATTCACCCTGGGGAGCTCCTGTACTTTTCGTCAAGAAGAAGGATGGGTCTATGCGTCTGTGCATAGACTACAGAGCTCTGAACAAGGTAACCATCAAGAACAAGTACCCCCTTCCTAGAATAGATGATTTATTTGATCAACTCAAAGGGGCTACAGTGTTCTCGAAGATAGATCTGCGTTCTGGGTATCATCAGCTGAAGGTTAAAGAAAGTGACATTCCCAGGACGGCCTTCAGGACAAGATACGGCCACTACGAATTTGTAGTAATGCCTTTTGGAGTAACCAATGCTCCAGCAGTCTTCATGGAGCTGATGAACCACATCTTCAGGGAGTATCTCGATAAATTCGTCATTGTATTTATTGATGATATTCTCATATACTCACAGACTCCAGAGGACCATGCTACACACTTGAGGATAGTGCTGCAGATCCTTCAGCAGGAGAGGCTCTATGCAAAATTCTCAAAGTGTGAGTTTTGGCTAGATCAGGTGACCTTCCTAGGTCACATTGTATCCAAAGAAGGTATTCAAGTTGATCCAGCCAAGATAGAAGCAGTCAGCAACTGGTGTAGACCCAAGAATGCCAGTGAGATCAGAAGCTTCTTAGGCCTGGCAGGATATTACAGAAAATTTGTGGAGGACTTTTCCAGAATAGCCTCTCCACTCACAGCCCTGACCAGAAAGAACAGAAGTTTGAGTGGTCAGATAAATGCGAGCACAGTTTCTAGAGCTGAAGAAAGATTGACTAGTGCTCCCATCCTGACTGTTCCAGAGAGTGACAAGGCCTTTGACATCTACAGTGATGCATCCAAGATGGGCCTTGGAGCTGTCCTCATGCAAGACGGTAAAGTAATAGCATATGCCTCCAGACAGCTCAAGGACTATGAGAAGAATTACCCTACACACGACCTTGAGCTAGCAGCTGTGGTTTTTGCACTGAAGCTTTGGAGACACTACCTGTATGGAGTGCAGTGCAGAATCTTCACAGACCATCAGAGTTTGAAGTACTTCTTCACTCAGAAGGATCTGAATATGAGGCAGCGCAGGTGGCTAGAGTTGGTCAAAGATTATGACTGTGAAATCCTCTACCACCCAGGTAAAGCTAATAAAGTGGCAGATGCACTGAGCAGAAAATCCTGTGCAGCACTGATGTCCCTATCATCACTGTCTCTACCACTTCAGAAAGAAATAAAGGATTTTGGAGTCGAGGTAATAATTGGGCAACTTTCTGCATTGACTCTAGAGTCAACCCTGCTTGTGGATATACAAAGAAAGCAAAGTCAAGACCCAGAGATCCAGAAGATCAAGCAGGAGATCCAAGAGGCAGAAAATTCAGAGTTTCGAGTATCAGATAGTGGCATCCTCTATCTTGGAGACCGCCTTTGCGTCCCCAATGATGAGGAACTAAGAAAGAATATTTTAGAAGAAGCCCACAGTACCCCGTACTCTATGCATCCTGGTTCTACTAAGATGTACCAAGATTTAAAGCAAAGATTCTGGTGGTCTGGACTCAAGCGAGACGTGGCCAGATATATCAGTACCTGCTTGACCTGCCAGAGAGTCAAAGCAGAGCACCAGAGACCAGGAGGAGTTCTACAGCCACTTCCCATTCCAGAGTGGAAGTGGGAAGAAATATCCATGGATTTTATCACAGGTCTCCCAAGGACCACCCATGGACATGATGCAATTGGGTGATAGTGGATAGATTGACCAAGTCTGCCCACTTCCTAGCCATCAAGTTATCGCATTCGGTAGAGCAGTTAGCACAGCTGTACGTGAAAGAAGTAATCAGGCTTCACGGAGTTCCGAAGTCGATCGTTTCTGACAGAGATGGGCGGTTCATCTCCCATTTTTGGAGGTGTGTTCAGGACGCCCTAGGCACCAGACTTCAGTTCAGCACAGCTTTCCATCCCCAGACAGATGGACAAACAGAGAGAGTAAATCAGATTTTAGAAGACATGCTCAGGGCTTGTGCATTGGACTTTAAAGGTAGTTGGTGCAAATTTCTGTGCTTAGCTGAGTTTGCCTACAACAATAGCTATCAGGCCACCATCAGGATGGCACCTTATGAGGCATTATATGGCAGGAAATGTAGATCACCCATATGTTGGCAAGAAGCTGGTGAGAAGAAAGAGATGGAGTCAGGACTAGGCAGCCAGACTGAGCTTATAGATGAGACCGCTCAGGCTATCCAGACGATCCGCCAGAGGATTGAGACTGCCCAGAGTAGACAGAAAAGTTATGCTGACACACGCCGTAGGCCACTTGAATTCCAAGTTGGAGATTCAGTATTTCTCAAGGTCGCTCCCATGAAGGGAGTGGTGAGATTTGGCAAGAAGGGCAAGCTAAGTCCTCGCTACATAGGACCCTACAAGATCATAAAGAGGGTTGGTAAGGTAGCATATGAGCTGGACTTACCAGAGGATATGTCAGCTATCCACAGTACCTTTCATGTCTCTATGCTAAGAAGTGTATTCACGACCCTAGCCAAGTGATTCAGCCTCAGTCAGTACAGATCCAAGAAGATCTTAGTTATGAGAGCAGACCGACACAGATAGTGGACAAAGCAGTTAAGAGATTAAGAAACAAAGAAGTGCCACTAGTGAAGGTCATCTGGCAGAATCAAAAGCATGAAGAGGCTACTTGGGAACGTGAGGACAGCATGAGAGAGAGATATCCAGAATTATTCTAAGTTCGAGGACGAACTTTTCATAAGGTATGGGGGATTGTAACGCCCCAAAATTCCCATTTTTAGTTCATAAAGTCCTTGAAAGTAGTTAGAAATGTTTTAGAAATATTCTAGATATTTTTAGGAATTTTTAGAATATTTTTATGGAATTTTCCGAGTCCGTTTAGTATTTTAAAAAAAAAATAAATAAATAAAAAGAAAAAAATGGAAAAACACTTAAGGGCAGCCGGAGTTCGAACCCGCGACCACCGCGAGACCAAGAGCGCGCGCGACCAGCTGGGCTAGGGGTATCAAGCACAGCAAAGGATGGAGAGACCTATATTTAAGGTGTAGTTAGGTTAATCCGCCCCATAAGTATAAATAGGTAATTAAAGAGAGAAGTTTTATTTTCTCTCCTCTCCAAACCCTCACGCCGACCCCTCCTCTTCTGGGCGAAACTACACCAAGCTCTAGGGGGCCGGTCAAGGCTCTTCTCCAAGAGATCTTCTAATATTCGGGATCCCCGCGACGAGAGGAACGCGTAGGCGCGAAGAATTCTCCGAGATCTCAAGTTTCTCCGGAGCTCTAGACGTCAATCTTGGTTGTAAGTCCAAGATATCAATGTAAGTACTGCTCACCTGCAGTAAGAGGCGGTTTTTCCGCAAGAATTTCCTTTAAAAGTTTTTAAAAAGAGATATTTCCTTTTTGTTTAAGTTTTGCATGTGATCTTAGTTCATTATATGCTTATATCTTTTATTGAGTGCCCTATATGAGATTAGGGACCAAGAAAAGCTATGAGAAAAGAAAAGAGAAGATAAAGATAAGAAAAGAAAAGGCCAAGGCCTTAAGAAATCCCCAAAAGTCAAGACTTAGGGATTTTAGCACGCAAGGTGCTCGAGAAAATGCCAAGGCATTTACAGATAAGAAAGAAAAGAAAGAAAAGCTATTTTATTTTCTAAGGCCAGTACCCGGCGTCCAAGGGCGTCGTTAAAGAAATCCAGGTGTCCAATTCCAAGGTCTTGGCCCTGGTAGACCAAGGTCTGCTCTATTAGGATTGGTGGCTCGCTACCCCAACCTTTTAGGGAACGCGCATGAGATGGTACTTACGTCTTCAGTGGATCCAAGTGATTAGTATTTTCAAGTATATGCTTTAGCAAAGTTTTCAAAAATTTAAGAAAGTTTTCAAAAGTTAAAGAATAGCTAAAGTTTCAAGTTGAGCCAAGAAAAGTAAATTGAGATTTATTATTGCTTGAGTATGCATGTTTTGAGATTATACATGTTCTTAGTTTTCTTTCAAGCATATCAGTATCTCATATGATTTTCATATTGTTCTAGAAGCATGTTTGCACATTTCGAGATTTTGTGAGCTAGATAGTACTTACTAAGCTTTTTGCTTACTAGTTGCATTTCCTCTTATTGCAGATAAAGGTAAAGGCAAGCAATTCTGAAGGAAGACGACGAGGCGGTGCTGAGTAGAGTGTGTGTGGTGGCTGATTTTGGAGAGATCTTTGAGACGAGACAATTTAGTTATTTGAATTCAGTGTTTAAGTTTATTCAAATTCTAAGTTATGCTTTATGGAGTTTAGCGAACATTTAAGTTTTGGATAGTTTTACATGCTCAATTGCTTAGAGTAAAGATTCCATGTCATTTCATTTAGCTTATATATTCTTATGTTTGCATTGGATAAGTAGAAATGTGAGTAGTTGAGAATATTGATACTTTGTTGGAGAAATAGATGTTTGTGCCAAGATAGTACTAGTTCCTCTTTGAATCAAGTTTTTATTGCTTAAATATGTCTAGAAAAGTTGCATTCATATTCCATAATGCTTTAGCGATGTTATAGAATCTTGCATGATGAGTTTAAATGGTTAGAAGCAAAGTTTGGTACAAACTCTAGACTAAAGTTTTTGATAGTTTTTCATAACTTGCTAAATCTCGTAAAAGTCCTAATTTTAAGTTTATGGATTCATTTTGATTGGCTAAACTGTTTAGAAAATTGGTATAGAGTATAGAAATGGTGTCATGATCCTATTTGGCTCGAAAGTATAGGTTTGGTGGAGCTTTGAAGCAAGTGCCGAAACCTGAAAAACCAGATTTCAGGCTATCAGTCGACTGATACAGTATCAGTCGACTGATACAGTATCAGTCGACTGATACCCGACAGTTCAGTTGGGTGAGGCAGGTTTCAATAAGTGTCGTTTTGCGAGTTTTTGAGAAAGGAAGTGTGACATGGTATCATGCATGACTACTTAAGTTAGAATATCATTCTTAGATGAATTTAAAAGAAAAAAAAGATTTCCGCATTTCTTTTAGTCATGTATTAGAGTCGAGAAGTAGAGAAAAGTAACGATCCGTCTAAGGTAGAAGAAGGCGGGTCGCTACAGTTGGTATCAGAGCAGTTCCCATTCTCCAGCATCACACACACATCAGCATCAGCCTTGCCGTCTTCAAGTAAGAAAGCTTTAAGTTTCAGTTTTTCTATTGCTCCTTTATTTAATTGTAGTATAGAGAAATGCTTAAGTACTTACTCATATGTGCATAGAACAAGGAAGCATGTTTAATACCTTAGTATCACGGAATCATGTTTAATCCCTAGAATGGGTATTAGAGAAATGCTTAAGTACTTACTTGATTTGCCCAAAAGTAAGTTTTGGGATTATGGCACGCAAGGTGCTTGATAAAAGTTTTGAGTAAGACCAAGGTCTTACTAAGCCCTAGAACGAGTTCTAGGACTAAGAAATGAGATAAGAATCAAGACCAAGGTCTTGTTATATCCTAAAGCAAGTTTGGGAACATTACCATTAAGTGTTAAGTTATACATTTGAGGACGTCCTAGAAAGGCCCAAACGAGGAGCAAGCTCCTAGAGGGCAAGAGGCAACAGAGTCAGTACCCCCACCAAATCTCTTAGACGTGGTGGCTCAGTTACAGAGACAGTTAGCAGAACAACAGCAAGTTATTGCCACTAGGATGGCTAACTAGCAGGTCGTTATTATTACCTCGCCGGTGGCGAATGTAGTGCACCAGTTGTGATCGAAGACCCATCGATTACATCTGTAGTCCGGCAAGGGGGGTAAGGCAAGAAGCGTACCTCATTCAGTAGAAGAAACTGAAGCCAGGGAACTTCCCAGGCACAAGCAAACCATGGGATGCTTAAGCATGGTTCAAAACGTTGGAAAGAATAGTAGGGCTACTGGACTGGCATGAGGTAGAGAAGATAAAGTGTGCATCTTTATGCCTTACGGGAGATGCTAGAATATAGTGGGAGAGAATCAAGGCCAAGAGAAATGTCAGCCAGATGGCATGGGCCGACTTCGGGACTGAGTTCTCCGAAGAACACTTTCACATGCAAGTAACCAACAAGCATTATGATGAATTCACGGAGTTCAGACAAGGAGAACTATCCGTGGATGAAGCAGTGAAGATGTTTAAGCGGTTAGCTCATCTGTGCCCAGAGCTAGTTAGCACAGGAAAAAAGATGGTTATGCTAATGCTCACGATGTTAAGGCCTGAGATAGCGTTAAAGAGGGCTAGCAGTGTTAAGAGGCCACAAACCTCCGAAGAACTAATAAGTGGTGCTTTGACCACTGAGCACTACTTAAACAGTATAAAGGCCACCAGAAAGGTTGAACGACGAAGTTCTTAACAACCTTACCGTCAGGGGAAGTAATGGCCTCTACTCAGAGGCTAAAGGCAGTACCAATCTGGATTTCCAACCGAGAGCTCTATAGTGACTTGACAGTCCTTGAGATGAAGGATTATGAAGTCATTTTAGGGATGGATTTCCTCAGTAAGTACAGCGGACTGCCGTAGAAGGAAGGTGGTTTTCAGCCCAGAAAGAGAACCACCATTCGAGTTTCAAGGAGCCCCAAAGAGGAAGACTCAGAAATTCCTCTCAGCCTTGGCAGCCCACCAGATGCTAGAGCAAGGGTGTGCTAGTTTTCTTGCACACATAGTGGACTCAGAAGCAAAGAAAGAACTCAAGCAGGAGGACGTACGGGTAGTCTGCGAATATCCAGAAGTGTTCCCAGAAGAACTACC